>VWZF01006304.1:1081197-1273199 GCA_013396755.1 Sclerurus mexicanus | reverse complement strand
CCCCCCCCCCCCCCCCCATTTCTGAGAGAACTAAAGTGAAACTCTTGTTTCACTTGTGGAAAAGTTGAGAGAACAAACAAGGGCTTTATTTTCCTCTATTACCTTACATTGGTATAGAAGATTATTTTGGAAATCTAAGAAATACTTTGCTGCTGCTTTGTATTGCAAATTGTACTATTCAGGCTCATCTTGGACTTTGATTTTACTCTCTCTGGAGGTCCCAATGACCTGTAGAGAAACAACTGGTATTTTTTACATTAGGATTATGAAAACTTTTAAGAGAAACGTAGTAAACACATATAAACAATAAAATGGGTCAGATTAAAAATCTGAACACTTTCTGATTTTAAAAATAGCATTTTCAGGGTATACAGTCTTCAGCTTTTCTGTACAATTTAACATCCAGTAGTTTTTTGAAGGAGTTCTGTAATTTATCAAATTAATTACTCTGACACATATTGGGCAAAATATCATAGTTCAGAAAATGCAAATTTTACTCCCAGTAAATCAGAATTTGGGAGAAGCAGATGCAGCATGCAATGAGGTTTGTCTTGGTCCAGCAGTGTCTGTTGGTATTTTACTTACTAGGTTTATCGTGATTATATTCTGCTAAACTTTATAACCTTAAGAGACTACAACCCCTAGAGCTACCATAGCATGTGGACTTTGAGTCAGGAGCAATTATGGCAACTGAGTGTAGAAATCTATTGGGACTGTCTCAGTCAGCAGGACAGGCAGGGTACTACTGGCTCCTGCTGCCATGGCTCCAGCTCTGTGATACTTGCATATCAAATGCTTCCTGGAAAAATGACAGTGAGTATTATTTCCATGTCATTTTCATCCAAGTTTCAGTGATTTTATTGGCTGTGGCTTGTAGAATGCCACGCTTATATCTTCATTCATCTCCCTTTAGACAGTGGTTATTTTTAGTGCTGCAGTCACCATGGTGCCTGGGAGAGAGAAAACATTTCTGTATGATACTAACTTGGAGAAGTTCCCTTTTAACATAGTAAAGATTGTCATCTGTGATACCACATCTTAAAGGTAGTGACAGTGATTAGAAGATAATAAAAAATAAGATTTCCAGTATACCCAGAGTGCATGCCAGTTATGTGTATACCTACTTTGTTATGATGGGATAGCAAACTTTGGAGCAAGAGGAAGAAGCATCAGATTTCCATTTCTTGGGTCACTAATGTGAATTATTTTCTAGTTTTAAATCCTTTCTAACACCGGCAAAAGCCCTCGTAAGTCATATCAAGAACTAGGAGCAGTATATCCCCAGGCAGGTGAATAAGCCAAGTACATGCAAGGATAACCAACAGTGTCGCAAAGCCTTGTCCAGTTACCATTTTAGTGATTTTCATGTTTTAATTCTCACCCTCTTGCTTGTTTCTTGTCTTTTTGATATCAAACAGTCTTCAAGGAAGAGAATATTTGTTGGGCACATATATATTCTGAATGTGGTGGCAACTGAAATCATTCCTGAAAAAAAAATTCCAGTTTTAATCTTGGTGATTTTCTGGCCTAAATTGCTTCCTTGAGTTTATTAACCTGAGTGTATAAAGTATTCCCAGCTGGTCAATTAAGCCTTGGGAACTGTCCCACATCTCACTTATAACTCTAAACCCATAACTTGAACTATTTGTTCTATGCTCTAACCCTCAGAGTTGCCTTCTGTTGGCAGGTAGTCTTATTCAAAGAGGATGAGTTTCCCTAGACTGTGACACTGAACTCCTGTTCATGCAGTGATTTTAAAGTGACGTTTCCTTCTCAAGAATCAAGAAGAATCAGCTCATCTATCTACAACTTCAGGGATACAAAGCAGATCCTAATTTTGTCATTCATTGCAAAGCTATCTTTTTTCCTAATAGCCTCCACGCTTCCAACAATTTCCAGCAATCTGATAGCTTGTTTGCAGAGATAATCAGTCAAATTTTTCAGTGCTTTATAATCTTCAGTAGCAATTGTGTTTTGTTATCCTTTGATCGTTATCTCAATTACTTTATTTTTTTCTCTTTCACTTTAATCCCAAGATCCAAGGTCTTCAAATTTATACATTGCAACATTTGAAATTACTTCTGGCCACTTTTGAATAGCTGCTAAGTTCTTGCAAAACAGATTTTACAAATCTGTATCTTTTAACATTATGGACAATGGAAGTGAACAGACCTGCAGTAAATTCCTTGTTAGAAGAAATCTCTGAAGAGGATTCAGATCTTCAGTTCTCAGATGTGTATGTGGCAGTGGTATTGGATGCCTTAAACATCCTATGCATCAACCCAGGAGTATGAAAAGTTCAGGTAAATAAATACACAAAAGAATGGAGAGAAGCATGTCATTTAGATGCAGTTCATTTCTGACATGACCCATCTGTCTTCTGAAGCTCAAGAAAACTCGTCCCTTCTAATAACCATTTTATCAAGTCTGACAGAGTTTCTCTGGCTGTCTTAATGCTGTTCTGGTGTGGGCTAAGCACACCCTGGCAGCAGTTGCGATTCAAATTTCTATTTTGTCTTTTGCGGGAAAACAGATGATTGATTGCCAGAGCAGTTCAGAGACACATGGGCCATTCATTCCTGGCTAGTTTTCTTCATGCACTTTCTGCAATTGTCACTGTTTCCCTCAGTTCTTATTATAGAGCAAATCATTCCCTTGCCCCTCATCCTGCTGTGCATTCAGGGTTCCCAGCTGTCCTCATTTTCTCTATTCTTTTAGGAAAATCTCTTCAAGAATCTGCTCTTCAATGCCTTTTCCTAATTTTCTGTGGTTTTAGGATCTCTTGTAGTGCAAACCCACATGGGATATGGTCATTTGCATTATTCAACCCTATTATCTTGTTACTTTAAGCCATGCCACTTTCAATTGAAGTTGTCTAGTGTATTACTCTAGTTGTGGTTATTCTTTGCAGCGTTTACTTTGATCCTCTTCTTTAAATGCAACATTTGAAAACCCTCTCTGCCTGATGCTTTTATTCTTTATCTAAGTGTCGTGTACATGTGATTGCTGACCACAAAATACATTAGTTTAGCAAATATTTGTGCTCTCCAAATGTTTGCTGTGCTGCATGCTTTGTCTTCTAGAAGACAAAGGTACAGGCACAGAGACAATTTTATGACTAATTGATGACAATGGATTTTGTATCTGTTTCTATTTCTGTGTGACTGACACAGAAATTATATATGGAATGGGAAAGATCATAATTCTTTTTACTTGTCTCGTAAGGATTCAATGAAGAATTGATCAAAATTTCTTGAGCATTTTGAGAATCTGTATATGAAAATTATTGTGGTCTTTATCCCCCCCTAGACACAACTGAACCTACTTACACAAATGTCCTTCGAATCTTGTGTTATTTCTCATCACTGTTTAACTCAATTTATCACAGGAAAAAATTAGGCAAGTATGCTTGAAGTACCTTGCACTTCCAAGTGCATGAGACAATGGTAGTGGAAATGTCTGTGGTTTAACAGTATTAACGGCAAGATTCTCAGTCTAAATATTCACGAAGTGCATATCAGGAAACTAATCTCATAATTTTATCTAGTGGTGAAGCTTCAGTGTCTCATTCACAGGAGAAAACGATAGAAAAATGTTTGTTAGTTAGTTTGTTTGTTTTTTTCCTACTGAGAAATATTTGAGAAAAAAAATCAAATTTCACTCTTCTATTGAAGGATTTAATTTAACTCCTTTTCTAAACATTCCTAGTTAAGGGCTCCTCTAGCTGAGGTAAATTTTACCCTTGGAGAAATAAGGCTTAACTTATGGGGAAGTCTATATTCAAAATCCAATTGTCTGGCCTTTCCTATGCTGAATTATAATACTTGAAAATAACTAAACTTGGACCAATTAGGCATGAGGCCCTCTTCATAAGCCTCTCTTTAGACTAAAGTATTTCCAAATCCTGTCAGCAATCTAGGGTCTTGTGTGTTGGACTCCCCTGCTGTTTGTGAATTATCTAATAAACTTTTCCATAAATATACATTATCCAGTTTTTCTTTAGGTCCTTTGCTTCAAGCATTTTCCATCCTCAGCTCCAATTTTCTGTTGGACTGATTCCCTCAGAAAACATCCTACTCGTTGACATCTTTACCAGTCTCTTTTACCAGGAGGATTTTCATTTGAGTTGAATAGATTATACTTCTCTTTGTTTTCTAGCAAATGCACATTTTCTTTTCTTTTTTTTTCAAAAAAAGGGATATCCATGTTGGATATTTATTAGCAATAATTTGTTTGCTTTCCTTGTTAACTATATCTAAAATCACCCTTTCCTTATGTCCCCAAAAATGCAGGAGGGTGTACTAAGGCTTGCATTTTCTTTTGCTGTAAAAATTTATGGGCTATTTTAATACAGATTAGTGCAAGTGCAATACCAAAGCACTGTAGGTGGTAAAACTCAGTTATCATTTGTATGATTAGTTTCACCTTGTAGCCGTGTCTCTGAAAAATGCAATTAACAGTTTCATATTCAGCATAGCTGGCTTTTATTCCTGCTGCATGGTGTGCAACATTTGCATCATAAAAAAAACCCTAATTGGTAAACACAGCCTTGCCAGATTCTCTGCAATTCACCCAATTCTCGTCCTGTTAATTGGCTCAGCTTCAACACCCGTTGGATGGGTTTTCAAAGGCAGCCGCAGATTAGAGAGCTTGCAAGCACTTGTGTTTCACAGGACTGACTCCAAGGAGACTGAGGGAGGAAAAAAAAATATTTTAAATGAATGCTGAATGCAGGCGAGCTCTCTGGTCCAAGGGTTGCCATGGAAACTGTTTTGTCTGCTAATCTGATAGCAGAGTGTATGTTTATTGGTACACATCTCTAATGACCTTCAGAGCCTAAACTCAGCTGGAAAGTAGTATTCTACCACTGTGGTCAGAGACAGCAGCTAAGTGATTACATCCTAAACTCTATTATTGTAGCTTATGCTGTTGTCAGGTGGGTTTGGTTGGGTTTTTTTCCCTTCGTTATTGTTGTTCCCTGCTATGCATTGCCCCAAAAATGACAATTTGCAGTGCTTAGATGCATAGCTTTGGTAGCAGGTACAGTGTGGCAGATACAGGATGTAAAGTTTTTAGGGTGAGGTCTTTAAGCTGGAAATTCTTGTATTGCTGAGCTGGGGGAATTTGTCACTTTTCTGTCTCTAATAATGCGTTACTTCAAAATAGCTGCAATTCTAAAAAAAGAACACAACAAACAACCAAAACCCCTGAAAAATTTAATATGATGTGTTATCCCGGAAAAATAGGGGGAACCTATTATGTCTTCTTGATAAACAAACTGATTTGAACTCAGTCTTTTAAACCTGAACACTATTGTTTCTCCTGCTATTAGAAAAGGTAATTCTCAAAACTCAAGAGTTATGCCTTTATGTCAAAGACATTAATTATAGCTGCTTTGTTGACAGTTTTTAATTTTGTAATAATAGTACACAAACTTATTATTGGAGTAATTTCTAGAAGCATACAGAAACAAATTGTATCCTAATTAACCAAGCAATCTTTCTTTAAATCTGGGGGTGTATGAGTGTTGACTCTGCCTTAATTACCAGCACTGCATGCATGGATGCCGTACAATAGCCAATTAATACAGGAGCTGTCAGACTCATACAGAGAAGGATTGTGGGTTTGTTTTCAAATCCTACAGGCCAAATGGCACCTCATCCTTGTGCAGATTGTTCATATCAACCTCCACCAGGTATAATTTTGGCCTTTAGGAATTAAGCATTAACTAGTAAAAATCCTCCGCTTTGAGATGTGGTAAATGGGAAGGTGCTGGATGAGCATCATCAAGACTGTGCTTCTCCTGCCTCCTGGGTGTGAGGGCTGCATAGTGTGGAGCTTCTGGGAGAGCTGGAGATGCAGGAGATGGGCTGACTGCTGCCTCGGGCCATTGCCACACTTGCCCTCCTTCCCTGGGAATGGTCTTCAGGCAGGAGCTGCTCTTGCTCGCTCCCATGCTTTCCAAAGAACAGCAGTAGGATCCAAGGGGAGAGAGATCCAACAGAGAAACACCTGAGATTTTAAGACACAATAAAGAGGGAAAGTTGTGGGACATAATCGATGAAAACAGGCAAGGAATAGAAGCTGAGCTAGGAAACAAAAAAATTACTCTGCAAAAATTCCGAAGTGGTTTAGCTGCCTGCATGCACCTGCATTCCAGTAGATGTGAATGGTGAAGGCCATGGAAAAAAATGAAGGGAACATCTTAAAGCAGAGGAAAATGTATGGAAGATACTCAAAGGGAACTATCTGAATTATTTTGCCTGCCAAGATGTTTGAAGTTTGATTTTTCTCACTTTAAAGTCTTTGATTTCGAACTTTTGAACCTGGTCATTAATGAGGAAATAAGATAATTAGCATACTAGAGCTACATCCCTGTTATCACGATCCCCTCTGTTCTTTGGTATTATTGTCAGAGCTTAGGACACATAGGAAACACCACAGATCGGTGAAACTTCTTAGGGGAGAGGTCTTGAAATCTACCAATCTCACCAAGCAGCACCAGCCTCAAGCTGTGGTCCTGCAGACCCTCATCTCCTGCTGCACCTCTCCCATGTGGCTGCAACCTCGTCCTGGGGAAAAGGGTTGAAACTTGTCTCCATGCTGAGATCAGATCTTCAAACTGAGTTAGTGCAGAGAATTTATTTTTAAAATAAAGGAGCTTTCCATCCCTCCTGGTCTTTCCCCTACTATTCTTTGTCAAAATTTGGTCATTGAGTGTGGCATCAAGTCTCCTTGTCCTCAGAATGCTTTGTTTCTAGGCCTGACGCTTCCCCCAATCCAAGCTTCTATCTTTAAAATTAAGTAACTTGGAGATTAATATCAACCCTTCTTTTATTTTCTTCTACATTAGCTGTTATTTTCTTTTGAAAATATCAGTCCCTGCATTGTGTGAATTTGCTTTAAGCCTTTGGCTGCAGCCGCTCCAGTCGAGCAGAGCAGTGAGCTGCCTTCGCCATGGAGGCAATTCCAAGCTGTTTGTTTGTGCGAGGGCTTTGGGCAGAGAGATGCTCTGTGTTATCGGAACAAAACTGGTGTTTTCATGCAGGAGTTTGATTCTTCTCTCAATGAGACAAAAAAATGCATAAAGGCTAGACTGGTTTTGGCTCTTTTTAAATCTTTTTGAAGTTCTGCTGCCCTTCTTTACAAGAGTTGACTTGGGTTCACAAAAACGAAGATCTTCAAATCACCATCAGGTGCTTCTCTTTCCCCAATTAAGGCATTTATCTTCATATATGTTTAAAAAAATAATGACAGTGCTTTCTGTTCTCTTGTGTGAAGAGTGTCCAAGACCCTGGGTTTATCCAGAAATTGATTTTCTTTTTTTTTTCTTTTTTTTTTTTTTTAGTGGAAGAAGGATGGTTGCAATTCATTCTTTCATTTCTGTCATTATTCCTTGAATGCAGTCCTCCAGTCTGCTTCTGAAAGGTGCTTGAGAACCCTGATTTTTTCTCCTAAATTACCAAGTTATTAATGATCAGCTTTGTATCTCAGTAAGGAGTGCAGTTAGGGCTACTTATTTAGTAAGCTGTTCAAAGCTAATTTCTACATGTCCTTTAGAGCCCCAATCCCGATGCAAGTGAAGTCAATTGAAAATCTTCAGTGCAGAAGGACAAAGTTCTAAATTGTCCCATTTCTTTTAGTTATGGTTTGCTCTGAAAAGGCTCCTTTTTTAAAAAACAATCCATAGGCTGTTTTCTGCTTGAAAAGCATGGTTACAGGAAATGTATTTGCACTTTAAAAGAGATAAGGGAGCAGAAATGGAAAGCTGAGTTTTGCTCCCTGAATGAGAAAAGAATATATGTGAGCACTAGTGCTTTTTACAGTTTGCAAAAGTGTGTATTACGTCTCAGTAAAAAATCTTGTCTTAGTATCCAACTCTAAAATATGTTTGTACCATGTGTGTATTGCTGTAAATATTTCTGCTAATGTTAATTGAACAGAGCGCAGCTGAACCATTTTTTAAATATAAGGATACCTACATCAAAATGCATTGGAAACATATTGAAGTTCCACCCTTGTATTTTTATACAAGATAAATAATTTTGATGAGAATGAAAACATAATTACCTCTTTCGTTTGATATAAAATATTTTATTAAGGTCATTTTTAGAGAGCATTCTGAAGATTTTCAGTTTTCAGGCTGATAAGACCAAAAAAAATCAAAATTCAAATCCTTTTCTTCTTTGCCTTTTTCATGCCTGATATGCAAAAAAAAAGAAAGGAAGGTTTCTCTGGAAGAATGTGTGTCAAATTTGTCATTTATTCTTATTCTTGTGCATGTATGTGTTGACACAACTGATTTCACTCTTCCAGTAGCTCAGGTTTTTTATAGAGTTCTATAATATCTGGGAAGGGAAAATAAAAATCTCTTTCCACTCTGCCTGAATAGAAAGTTCTGGATATTGCCTCTCATGTTTAAAGTGTGGAAACAATTTGATCTATTTTTTTGCTTATGTTAGCCATCATTGAAACTGAGTCATCTGTTGTCATTCACTTTCGGTAGAGATAATTATTTCTAGAAATCTAATTAGTTCAAACTTTCTATATCAACTTTCAATCCAGTTTGTCTATAGAGACAAAAAAATAATCTGTAAAAGGGCATTAGGTCGTTTTTTGTATTTTATAGACTGTGAGGTTTTTCCACAGAGAAGACCCAAACTAACTTTTTTTTGGTTATTATTTTTATTTTATCTTACCCATATTGAATGAAAGATACCATGACTGATTCCTTTCAGGAGTACTTGAGCTGTTTATTCATCCCTTGCTAGCTGGATAACTCTTGTGGTAGTGAATCACTGTCGAGTCATTATTATCACCAATTACGGAGTGTTTTACTGACTTAGTCCAACTAAGGCCTTTCTGTGCAACACTAAGTTAGCTAATCATTACAACACCCTCAGAGTAAGGAAATACCACAGGCATCAACCTTACATTTGTTTCACAAAAGAGTGAGATGTTCCATAACAATTTGGAAGAGATGCAGAAGTTAAACTGAAGAGAATCTGTCTTAAGGATGTGTCTGACCTTCAGCTGTGTTGTAACACGTCTGTCTTCTACTAACTTACCCAGATTTTTTAAAATATGTTGCCAAACACAATGGGTTGTGAAATAATAAATAGAAAAATAGATAAAGATCATCGGATTCCCGTATTTTAAGATACTACTTAGTGATGTGGAGGACTTAATTTCCTCAAAATCTCACTCTTAAGCATGTGCTTGACTTCAGGCTATTGAAAGAAATAGTGCATATCCCCTGCTAAATACACACAGCCTTTTTGACAATCCTGTTAAAATAAAAAAGGACAAACAATTATCTTAATTCCCTCTTCTCCTCCTGCAGCACCGCTGTGCTCAGTACCTTCTCCATGGCTCTGTAACAGTTTATGTCAGACTGTGTCATGTTCTCCAGTTTCTGCTGATTCCTCTTTGCAAGACAAAGGAGTAGTTAAGGCTGTATCAGTGTAGGATACATTTTCCAACAATTAAACTGTATTTTCAGGACTTCAATTGACTGCAGTAGAGAATTTCAAAGAGAACTCGTTTCCAAATCATTCCACCTACATCTTCCTTGTTTTACAAAGTCTCTTAAGATAAAAAGAAAATCTTTGTGTTTTCTTGACCTTTATCTAAACAAGGCAAAGCATTTGACATATATACTGAAATGAAAATGCAGATGAAATCTGAAATTCTTTTCTTCTCCCTGCACTCCATTTGGACATAACATTGTGTGTGTTTTCAACATAAAATTTGCTTGAGAAGCAAATTCAAACTCAAACCTTTGCCTACATATATACACACACAAAAGAATATGCTCAGCAAGAGAAAATGGTCCTACCGTTTTAAGATCCTATTTAAATTTCCTTTTGTTAAAGATTTCATTCTAATAGAAAATGGATAAATTAGTGGTGCTTATTTCCTCTGCAACATGGGTAATTATGTTCCTTAATTCTCTAATCTCTATTTTCGTAAAAGTACAAACAAGTGATCACATAAGTCCAGCAGCTGAATCCATTACACAGAAAACAGCCATTGCTTTGTGACTTCAAAATTTCTAAAATGGATTAACCTATCCCCTATCAGTGAAAGGGCTGTTTCATGAAAATACTTACATGTTCTTCTTCATTCAAAACTTCCTCTACCAAACAGCTCAGTGTGACGATGTCACTGTTTGCACAGTTATCTTCAAAGCTGATCCTCCTCTCAAACAAGAAGCCTATTTTGAATTTAAAGTATGAAATATTCCCATTAAAATTCATGGAATTTGGCTTATCTATATTGTTCCGAGCATTTGGCATTTTAAATAATATAGTAACCTCCACAAAAGGCAAGATAGATGAAGAGTAATGCCAAAATGTCAAGATTATGCTGCTTCTTCCACTCTGTCATCACACTGCACAAACACTGTAGACAAGTTACTGCCTAGCTAAAGGGCCACACAACACGAGAAAACCACAGATATATAAATATATGCAATATTGCAGAATGGCATGCATGTTCTGTTGACATATATATTGAAATTATCTGTATAGAAACACAATCAGTTTCTTACTAATTTTTCTTAGAAAAAAATTTACCTTTTGTTTGTGCTGTTTCAGACATGCATCTCAGAGTGCGTTTCTGTTCCTCTCTCCTCAGCTGTGTGCACTGAGGTCAAATTACCAGTTTATCCTTCTCTCAGGTAATCTCCTGACCCTACATCTCGTTATCACTGGGCGTTTCTGCAATGGATCTGACTCACTTGCAAACCCTCCACTTGGAGACTCTGGCAGCAACCAAATAATGACTAGAAACCCATTTGTAATTTGTTTAGAACAAAAGCATGTCAGAGGAGAGAGGTATTGTTTTATATTTATATTGCATATAAGTTTCCCAGCCCGGACCCAAGACTGAGCAGCACTTTTGGACACTTTGGAGTTCCTTTATCCCTTTGCCAATCCAAATTGCCTTTGACAGGGCTTCTTCTCTTGGCTCCTCTAATTGTGGCACTTCACCCCCCAAGCTTGAAAATCCAAGTTTGTATCCTCCTTGGATAACTCTCAATTGGCAATTTAGTGCCTCATGCAGGAGTTTCTTCTCACCATTGTGTTGTCACCTCGCTTGCTTTTTCAGTCACTTCCACTTTAGGCTTGGTCTACAAGCCTCAACCACAGTAAGTTGTGTCACTCTTCTGGACAAGGACAGTTTTCACAGAACTGTTGTATCTAGCACCCATTGCTAGGTGATAGTACTAGATGTCAGCTCCACTGTCACAGATGTATTCCTCAATGACGTGTTATGGTCCTCCAGCCTTGTACTTTGAAAAGCTTTATTCAGTTTGTAAATATTTATTTAGTGATCAAAGTCTGAAAGCAGCTTTCCTTTCCGATTTGGGGGTTATTTTTTCTCTGTCTAAAGACGGTTTCACAGTTAAATGCCACTTCTAATCTGCTTTTCTGTGTCTAGAGTATATTTTATTAACCCTTTTTTTATTTTCTTCAGTGATAGATTAGTAAATTCCAAAGTAGCTTAGGAACATTGCTTAGTGACCTTTTTGTTCTTTGCATTTTTTTGAGGAGAAATCAACAAAAGACAACAATAGTAACCTTTCCATATTCATTACCATAAGCTGCACTGACCTTAAGAAGCAGTCTTATGATTCCACACTTGTATACAGGGCACGGATGCTGTGTGGATTTCAAGCACTTGACAATCTTTCTCTTCTTAGGTCTGTGAGGGACAAAGAAATTAGGTATATTATAGTACCTTTGCATTTGCACAAGATGGAATGATGGGTGAATCTCTTAAATCTTATATTGTAGAGGTAATCTTGAGTATTTCCTCAAAAAATTAACTTCTAGGCGGTATTAACTATAAAAGCTTCATCATTGGGTTTATTTAAAAATAGGATTATTTATTTTTGTATATAATTTTTGAAAGAATGAAAATTAATTTGCAAGATATACATTCCCTTCCTTTGAGAGGAGGATAGACCAGATGAGGAGTATTGGTATCTAGAAAGTAAGTGTAAGCTCAGCACCGATGAACATACGTTATTGTATTAAGCTTGATTTCTGAAGTTTCTTGATGTTTTATTAGTATTGCTGCTAAACTGTACATTCTCTTCTGGGAGATTTTCTTAAAGGAAAAAAAATGAGAAAAGGAAACAAAAACTATGTGTAACTTGTGAGCTTATCTGGTGAAATCAAAATAATTTCTAGTTCATATGGAATTAAGTGATGATAAAACTATTGTTTCCATAAGGAGCAGCACTGTGGCTTTACTACTGTATTAGTTGGTGATACCTTAAGACAAAATTGTCAAAAAAGGCAAGCCTATATTGTAGCAAAACTCTGAACTTACTTGTCTGTCCTCTCTGTCCTGAATAACCTGAAAAATTGCTATGTGCCTGTTTAGTTGCTTACATACACACCATCCCTTTCTAGATTATTAATGAATCTATTAAATAGCCGGTGACCTAGAAAGTAACCACAGGATGCCCTGTCATTAGCCTTTCACCATGATAAAAATGCACCATTTAATCATATTCTTTGTTTTTTGTCTTCTGCTCATTTATTCTCTGGGGCAGTGTTTTCCTCTTTCCTTTATAACCTCTTACCTACCCTCATCTCCTGTAATAGCCCTTGAGAAATTATTTTGGCAACCTGAATAAACTGTCAAAAAGTTCTTCTTTCATTCACTGTTGCAGCAACATATCACAAGGTTTCTAAGACTGTTACTCTGAGACAAGTTTTCTTCATTACTAAACCAAACTTAAAGAAGATCTTTCTTGCTTTTTCTGTTGTGCCCCTATTACTGCATCCAGCATAGTAAACACTCTGGGAGCTGGGCTATGCAATCTTTTTTTATTAAATATATAATATAGTTTTTAAGGAAATTTGTTTTACTTGTAATCCAATTTGTCTAAGAGTTCTCCAACATTTACAGTGACATAGTTGTTGTAGGGACATTACAATACGTGTGAGGGCAGGGGACGTGGTGGTTGGGGGCATTTTCTAGAAAATAACCCGTCTTGAAATAAGGCATGGTGTTTCTTCACAAAGCCAGCCCTGATTAGCCCCTTCATTATCATCATCTTCCAAGAGTTTTGGTTTTCTGATTTGAGCTGTCATTTACATCCACCGGTCAGGAATCCCCCGCAGTGATTCTGTGTCTCTGCACTGATTTGAAATGTAGCTGCAGCATGCTGCACACAGCAGAGAAGCAGAGAGAGTGTATTTTGTACACATTTCAGATAACTTGTAGGTGCTTCTTCATAAGCTTGCTATTTCTTCCAGAACGCCTGACACCTCTCTTTTGGTAGTATTTATTCTCAATTAGTAGAAAGGAGCAAGGGTCTCCTGTGTCACTGAGGTAAAGGATCATTTGGCTTCTGAGATGGACCTTTTCCTTCCTTTGCTGCTTCATTAATCTTTGATAGTCTTGAGCAAATTGTTCTCATTCTGATGTCCTCCCAGTATCTCTTACTTGGTTTTCTCTTTAAGATAGTTTTAGACTCTCAGATTTTTCTCTTTCAGCATGTTGGCTGTGCCTCTTGACTTCCATGGGGGCTCAACCAAACACTTTATTTCCGAAGTTTAATTAATTTCCACCTAACTTAACAGGCCTCTTCAGTCTTGCCATTAAAAAAATTATTCTTTTCTTCCTGGTTTCTTTATCATGCTCTCCTCTGAGTAGCACTGTTCCTTCCTGGGATTTTCATTTAATTTCTGTTTTTCAGATTTTGGTTAGCCTTTGAGTTATCATTCCTCCAAAATTTCTCCTTTGAAAGTTCACTAGCATGACATTGCTTTACTAAAAATACCCTACAGATGTATCTGGAAGGGGATTGCCTGTGGTAGGACCCTAGGAGCAGCAAACACTGTAATTAGCTGTGCTACATCTTTAATTGCTCAGAGTTAATGAAATAACCTCTTTGGTTTTTATGGTTTTTTTGTTTTTTTGTTTTTATGGGAGAAAAGAAAACAAAAGTCTGACACAGAAGTAATTACAGTTTTACAAGATTATTTTCCATTAAGGAGCAAAAGTGCATCACAATAGCACTGAGTCTTGGCTTCTGTTTGATCAAGGAAATCCTGTGTCCTACACACTAATTCCATTAAAATGTGATGCCTTCTGTGTGCGGGAACAATATAAGCAGCCCCTCATCACCAGAGGGTGCAGTCAGTGTCACCCCTTGAGGTGCCATCCGAGTGAACTCTCATAAATTAGCAGCCCCTCTGTAGTCAAAGCTGTGGAAGCGCCTCCAAAGAACAATTCATGAATTAATTTTACAATTCCTGTATTCTGCTTTAGACATTTATTTCAAACACCACTTCTGGACATGCCTGCCTGCCTCCAGCAGCCGTAGGGAGAAGCTAAATAACAGGCATGTAGGTGGCAAGGCTTGGTGTAATCAGTCCCACAGTTACCATCATCCCAGGATTCAGTACAACCTGCTGCTCCCGTTGCCACCACTGGCCCTTGGGCAGCTCCTGCTGTGTCTGTGCCTTCTGTGGCAGAAGGCAAGAGGGGCAGGATTTTCCCTTAGATGTTTTATGCTATGTATCTAAAAAGGTCATGATGTTATATCTGTTTCTTAAATGTTTCTTTGCTAGGTATCTATAAAGGTCATGTTTCACCACAGCCTGAGGTGTCTGTCCTAAGCAGGGAACTGTGTTAGCCTGTTGGTATTCCCAGTCTGTCAGAGAAGACATGCTGCAGCATAAGATGTGTACTTAGTTACAGTCATGGAACCTCTGTTGTTCTGAAAACTTTAGTGCATCCAGTTCTTTCCAAGATGTTGATAGCTATACTGTGTTCTTAAAGTACAGCTGATGCCTTTCACTACTTTGGGTTCTCTCCCTTAAACTCTCGTTACTATGTGATAATTTCAGGGGTTCGTTTGGGTTTTTTTTTGTTTGTTTGTTTTGGGTTTTTTTCTTTGAGAAAAATGTTTCCAATTACTCAGGCTTTTTCAAACAAACACTTGCAGCATTTTGCATTGCATACATTTTAGATGCTGAGCCATAAGCTTTGCCAGGGGTTGGTTTTTTTTTTTCAAGTTTCTGCGTTTAAAAGGGGAAAAAAAAAAAAGAAATGTGAGCTGGGGACCAAGTCTAATTTTTCTGCCCTTCACAGAAACATTTAATGAATCCATGTTAACAGCTCTTTTGGAAAGGCATCTTAGAGGCCTCATGACTGCTCACATTCTGTTTCTGGAGGAGTTGCCCCATAATATGTCTACAGGAGATGTGAGAAAGCTGTATTTTCTAGTTATCATTGCCATCACAGGGGATGTTAGCCTCTGCTACATTGAATTTCAAACTTTCCTTTTCTTTTGGACTGTATGCGTGGTAGGAATAGGAATGTAACTTCCCAGTTATACAACTTAGCTTCAACCTGAGAGAGAAAAAAAAAAGTCAATATAATTACCCGCTAGTAATAATTCTGTCATATTTTGTGGCATTGAGAATATACTTATAAAGCCCAATGAACTGTCACTGCAAAGGTCCAGTGCTGTAGTTCTACTGCCTGAATTTTATCAAATGCAAGAAGGAGCAGCAGCAAGCTTGGAGGGAGTAATTGCAAACAAGAGATCTTTCCCTAGATTTCATAGTATGGATTGGATAATTTTCCAAATCACTAATTCCTCAGTACAGCGTATGGCACAGGTGGCTGCTGATAACTCAAGCTTGCAAAAAGTCACAAAGCTGACTTGTTCATGGCATTGCTGCTGCTGCATATGTTTGTATAAAATACACAGCAATGCTCCTAAGGAGGAGAAGGAATGAGAAATGATAACAATCAATCAATAATCTTTATTTGACTCCTTTTATCTTTGTTCAGCTCAGTAGCACAAGAAAATGAAAGCAATGCTTTTTTTTTTTTTTCTTCTTGTGAGGGATTTGGATAGCAGCACTCAGCCACCATGAAAGTAATTTCGTAGATGTGGAGATGAGCTGTGAAAGCAGCTTTTCTGTTTATTTGAGGGATAGAGCAGAGATGCCCAATATGGCCAGGAGAGGTTGGAAAAGAATAGAAAGGTGTAGCTGCACATTTCTAAGTGTCTTAAATCTCTTTCAGATTAGGAGAGCGATCTCATGAGGAGGCATTAAATATGGCACACTTCTTCAACCTGTAACTGATGGTAGCACTGCCATCATTAGCTATGAATTTATTTTGATATCATGCAGAGATCAGATTGTATAATTGCTACACTGGCTCTTGCAATATGTTATTGGCTCAAACCTTGGCAGACAGACAGTAGTTGAGCAGACTGACCAGGTTCAGCCCCAAATAGTCTGATTTTTCAGGATATGCAAGCCATGTGACAAATAAAACCCAAAGGTTTTAAAAGTTTTTACAAACATCAGATGCAAAAGGAAATATCTTTTTTTTTCACTCTCTCCTCTGCCACAGCAGCCTCCTCTCATTTTTTATTGTAGACCCAATACCTGAGTATTAACACTCCCAGAACAGCATATTTCTTAATAGAATTTGGAGCTCAAAGTCCACTATTATCATTATCACTGTGGTCATCATTAAATGCATGACAGCAGTTTATGCTCTGGTTAGGGAAATACTTGCATGTGGATAGGAATGCCTGTTGTACTTTTTGACTACCACTTAAAATTTTCCTGTTGCAATATGGTCATGTATTAGTTTAGAGGGAGGTGGAAAAGGCCAAAGCAAGAACTCCTGCCAGCTGAGACTATTTAACCTACCATCTGTTTCTGAAGGGCCAATCAGCCCGCAGTTACCCAGGAAGCTGCCATCCAGTTAACCTCACCGAGCAGCATGGTTCTGGTCTTCAATAATGAAGGTAACACAGGAAGAAAGGCACAGATTTTAACTTCTGTGCTTCTTTTCACTGAGAGCTTGTAGCATGGGGCACCCTCATGAAAGTAAAGTGGCAGCAGTTGCATTTCTGAGGTTTTCTTGTGTACTGTGGATTCTGTGCAAGTATCAAATTTGCCATATTATGATGTCAAACGTGTGGGAAGAGGGTACATTCAAAGCAGGCTTGTTCTGAGCTGGCAAGATGATTTCTTATAGCTGCAGTATTAGCAAATTTTTCAAACATCTCTTTTGTTTAGCAGCTTTGCTCTTACATTGCTTCGCTTTTCAGTTAATTTACCAGCTCTGAGAGCACTGCAGCTTGGATTTAATCTCACAGATTAGACAGTGCTAACTAAACATTGTCATAGATGGTCTGCAAATGGAAAGGGGTCCTAATACATTGAAGCAGCTATTCCCAGCAGTTCTGTAGGTGGCACTCTTTGCTCTGCATCCATCTGCAACCCAGACCTTTACACAGTGCAAGTTGCTTTCTCTACAGATACCAGCGCCGGTATCTTTGTTTACACTCAGTTTCAGGAGGCAGTCTCTATGCAAATGATACTTTCAGAGTCAACTATTTAATCTCTATGTGGTGTCCTAGATCACTGCTCTGTATTGCTTTGTTCTCCTGAACTCTTAATGGCTTGTAGTGGTGGTGACATTCATTACTGCATGATTTCTTTTTTGATAATGGGGGCACACACGGTTTTACCCAACATAAAAATCGGTGAGTTTATTATTACTGTTGTTATGATTACTGAGGGGAGCTCTGGGTTGAGTTCTGCTTTTTGAGCTCGCAAGAAATACTACCTGCAGCCAAAATCATCCCATTCAGCCTGGAGGGTTCATCCTGGTAGGGATCAAGGATGGCTGACTCCACTCAGTGCTAGGAGGCTGTCATCTCTGAGAAGTTAAATTTTGGACATTTTCCACAGGCTTGAGCAGTTTCCCAGGCTGAACAAGGAGTGGGATATCTTTCCTCACAGCTGAGCATTGTCAGACCACATGTGACAGAGTAACAGCTGCATTGTGCTTGGTGGTTCCAAGAAGGAATAATCTTTAAAAGAAGTCTTATCTTTTCATCAACATCTTGCTCAGGTTATGGGTAGAAAGAGGCTAAAGATGGCATTCCCTGTATTAAAGATAATAATCGTAAATAGATGAGTTGGGAATGAGACAGTTTCTCCCCCTGTTAACAGCTTGGTCCTCCTTGCAACCCAAACGCTCTTGTTTGTGAAGTTCCCGACAGAGTGAATTCTGACATTTCAGCCCACTTACCACATCTGAGATATAAGACCTTAACTATCTAGCCTTGGTTGAAGGGAATGACTGAAAGGAGAAACCTTGGGTGCGTGCCTTCTTGAACTAGTAACAATTTTATCAACTAACTGACATCAAGAGATGCGAGACACTGACACCACCTCAAAGGCTTCCAGCTTGTTAGCCTTTCACACACCTATGAGAATGTTCCTGGTCTGGCTCATTGGGTAAATGCAGTAATTGTCTTTAAGAGATGTACAGAAAGGTGGCTGTCAGCCGTGTGTTAGAAGGTGCAGGCTGGTTAGCAAAAGGAGCAGTGGGAAGCTGAACAAAGCAAAACCTTTACTTGCAGCCACAAACCTTTTGGGAACTCCTCCCCAGTTCTGGCATCTTTTAAAATGTTTACTGTAATAATTATGCATACATACTGCATAAGAGACTTTTCAGGATATTTCCTTCAACCACAGATGCAATAGAGATCTTTAGGTAAATATGATAGCTAAAATTAGATTGTATATTTCTAAAGAGATAGATGAGAAAACACATAAGGGCTTGATGCACTGGCCCAAATTATACCTTCATGAAATTGGACTGTGGAGTGAAATAGTGTTATCAAGGGCCTCTCATTCCTGACAAGAAACAGATTAATAAAAATGTAGAGGAAAAATATATATTTTCTTTTAGATTAAGAATCCAAATGATTAGTAAATATAGAAATTCAGAATGGAGATGTGGAAGATACTTGTACAGCTCTAATTGGGGAAAATCTGCTTTTCTGAAAGATTTCTGAAGGTAGAAATTTCCTCTCTGTCTTGACTGAGTAGAGTGTTCCTTCTTATGTTTTCTGCAAAATCTTTAGGACCACTTTTCTAACGCAAATTCAGCTTCTTAAATGAGCCTGAATAAGAGCTACTGAAGGCAGGCTCCTGGAGGCATGCACTGAGACCATTCACTGTCTTGTTCCTCATCAATGTGCAGCCACTCTTTGCGTGGTGTGGTCTTGTTTTGGCAGAATATGAGATAGCTGGTTGTACTTGCAGTGCTGAGGAACCACTACATGAATATAACACTCTCTGCTTTCACTGAGGATAGAGATACTTCTAGAAAATTCCTCCTAAGGACCTGGAGAGTCCATCCTGTCTTTTAGCCACGTAAAATCATAGCGAGACCAAATAAGAACCAATGCAAAGGTTTGACTTTATATTGGTGGGTGATGGCCTCAACACCCATTCCTTCTGGAACCCTGCAGGAAGAGTTCCTCAGTGGAATGTCAATGGCCTTGTCCTCATCTGTCCTCGGTCTCCTTTGAGCCAGACTTTGGCAGGGGAGCGGTCAGGATGTTTTCTTCCAGGAGGCAGTGCCTCCACATAGTCCCTGGGGAGTTACCCTCAGCCTTCCCAGGCACAGGAATCACAGGCAGTTTTATTTCTTGAAGTGGCTCTCCTTTTCCCTCCCAAGTGCCCAGCTGTATGCCAGCCAAGGCCCACCTGCATGGCATTTTGGCTTCACTGCAACACAGCTAAGCTGGTCAAAATTAAAACTCACCACAAAAATACATGCATTCCTCCTCATGTTCACTTCATACCATGAACAGGCATGAAACTCCCTTGGGTCTGTCAGCTGGTTCTAGATATCACATCATCATCTTTCTGTCTCCTCTGTAAGTAACAATGTAGTTACAAAAAGTATTTTGGGATGAGTTGAGTGGCAGAAGTCTGCTGGACTGTTGTACCCTGAGCAAACAAGGAAACTGCAACAGGTGCAATCTGTATTCCAGCACAGTTAAATAAACACTTCTGCACCAAAAGAAAGACCTATTGCAGATTGGGTGACAACAGTCATATCCTCACAGTATTCAAATCAGTTTGTTCATCTGGAGAAAGACATCTGCTAGGACTTGTGCACGGATGAAATCTGAGCATATCAGGCATGAAAAATAAGACACAATTGGACAGAGAACCAGATTTGTGGAGTTGATAGGTTTTGTTTACCAAACCACTGTATGATGTACAAAGAATGTTTTTTTTAACTTGGTTCAGCATGCTATGTAATATAACGTGACATTTCTGCATATGACAGCAGAAGATTCAGCACTTGAACTTCTCACAGCATGACTCAACACCTCCTGACAACTCAGCAAATAGCAACAACAACAACAACAACAACAGAAAGTATCTTTAATCAGTTCCTTTACCCAGTAATCTCAGTTGCGATCATATGGAATTACCCATTAGTCTCAGCTGGGATCACACAAAATCACTCAAAGTCTTTCATGACTTCATAATCAGCTTTTTCCACCAGAAAAAAAAAATGTGCAGCTAATGAAAAGGTAAACTCCCTATGCACACATTGACATAAATGTCAAATTTTAATGATTGCCCTCTTTGAACTTCGGACCACTCATACATACTGTGGGATCCTGCACAGGAAACAGTAAATGTCATCAAGACAGTGCATGGGATGTAATATATTATAATAAAAGGCCAAATATCTTGAAAGTCAGGTTTTCTTGCATTTTTTATGAAAGAAAAATCGATCCATTCTTGTGAAAGATGTCACTAAGTCATAGTATAATTTTTGTTGCAAAACTGAAGTCAGTGACTGAGACTTGTGTTCCTAGAGACAACTAGACACCTTTGGAAATGCTTCTTCTAATTAAAAGATACTGGCTGATTCAACCAAAAATGCTTTCATCTCTCATCCTGTAGAAATTGGTACATGGCCATGAAAACTGATTTTTTCCCCCCTTCTTTTCTCTGAGCTTTTGCAGACTTCAGCTCCAGTATGGAAACAGACTATATTTTTGGCTGAGCAGAGACCCTTCTGTTGAAAATAGCTTTGGTATCTAGGAAAGGATAGTGGATGCATGTTTGACATTTTTCTTGAAATTAAATCAAAGAAAATCTTTATTTTACTGACTCTGACTTTTATATATAAATACATAAACATATATATATGTAAATAAAGGTATGTGTGCATTTGGCAAAGAATGAGGAACTAAAAGACAGAGAGATTCCTTTGAATTTTAACTTTTTCCTAGGTTTAATGATTATCATTAGTGCTCTCTTGCAGAGCAACTGACTAAGAAAATACATGGTAATATTTAGTGTAAGCTAAAAAGCTATTCTAACATGCCATTTATTTTACATCACCAAAAAGACTGAAAAGTAAAAATGGAACTGTAACATAAATAAATCTAAATTCTTCATTAGATTAATACCTAGACATGACTAAATTAATTGGTGTTTCTGTTGTAGTGCTATCAGTTCTGCTCCTAAAATTATTTTTCTTGAAGTCAGCATTTTCAAGAAGTCAGGGTTAATTTAATGTATGTAAAAATGAATGAGTAGGAAGATTTTGGAATTTGAAGAACTCCCCTTTTTGTCTCACGTCCTAGGAATACACAAGTATCAGTGGGTGCAAGGGGAAATGAAGGAGGGATCAAATACAATATTAATAGTTTCTGAATTCCTTGTCATGAAATTCAGAGCAGAACACAGCAAATTGGCCATGAACGTTGGAAAATTGTGTGCAGGATGCTTGTTTCTGGAGTTTGCCCTCTGTTTTAGAATGTAATATATATGAAATTGCTGTGGAAAGAGAAGAAGAAAGAATGTGACACCGAACAGCAGGGAGCCTGTTTAAAAACACAGTTCAAGCCTCCCGCAGTGGTACAGTTTAGCTGTGCAGGGAGAGGAAGCAGCTCCTTGTGAATCCAAGCAACAAAAAGGGCATGACAGAGCTGCAGGCTTGATTTCAGTGCCAAGGGCTCAGCAGAAGCAGATCTTTTGGCTTGGCACCCTCTTCCTTGACAGCAGCAAATCGAGTTATCCTGACTTTCCTGCAGGGGAGACAAGCTCCAGAAGGGTACGGGCTGGTCTTGCAGCAGCAGCTGAGCACTTGGAGCAGATTAGGGTGTTGAGTGACTTCCAGTGACTTCCATCACATCGCCAGTTCTGGTGGGGCCAGTGCCCAAAGGCAGGATGCTGGGAGTGGGTAGGTGGGGATGGAGCTTTTGAGGACCAAGTAGGCATGAGAGCAAAGTAGGGAAGCCAATATCTCCTCAAAGATGTCTCCGTGCATTCTGATTTTCTTTCATCTCTTGCCTTGTTTGTTAAACGTAATTATTCTTCATCTACCACTCTTTGATTGTTGTTTGCTGCTGTTGGGAACATATGTGGAACCCGCAGCATATGTGGGAATGGACACTCAGCCACACCAGACATAGCTGTGCAGCTCCTACAATTCTCATAGGCATATACTGATACCCTGTATCATAGGCTCTGCTGATGGAGAAGCCAAACTTCACACTAAATAAAGGTAAATGGTTTTGACAGGAGTAGGAAAACAGATGCTGGTTTCAGAACCAGCCCCTATGACTCGTTTCTTTATAATTTGGAGCTGCTGAAAACTATGCCATAGAAAAAATTGCTCTAGAAAGTAGTGCTTGCAAAATTAAAATAATTCTTCTCAATTTTTTTTTTCATTAAAGTTTTCTGCTAATAATTGCCTGTCCATATTTTCTGGAAGTAAATTAGCTACCCTTGGTCTTAACAAAGTGCTGTGGATTATCTGTAGGTTCATTCTGTTCATGTTCTTGTTCAGGGTCAGTTCAGTTCAGATGGTCTGTACAGATGGTACCATTTACTTTTTAAGAAACAGCCAACACAAAAGGAGAATGTTAAACAAATTCTAGAATTAAAATCCCTTGCACACATATTGAGTATGAGACTGCTCTGTTTGTGTTTAGTTTGATAGTCTCACAGTTCTTTTACTGAAATTCAAAGCTTACATTTTGAATGACTGTTGTTTCCTACCCAAAATGTAGGAAATATACTTAATCAAACAGAGAAATACAGGCAGAGATTTTCAGAAATTCCTAGAGTAGATGGTAATATGTATTTAGGAAGAAAAAGTCAGCATTCCACACTAGTTTAGCAGTTTGTGGGAGGAATTAGGTGTGCAGAATGCAATTAAATCAAATTGGTTCAGCAGAAATTCAGGGGCCAAGGTCTCCAATATTAGCAAAAAATAACCAGGGTCATTCATGTCTACACAATGGTCAGAAGCTTTCATACCTTGTATGAAAAATGGCACTTCCATTGATGTACCCTTCATTAGCATTTTCCTGAGGCATTGACTTCAGGGACAGTTATCTGTTATTTTTGGCAACATTTTATGGTTTCCTCTAAGTTGTACCACTCAAGTCCCACTTCAGCACCTCCTTATCTGAATAGATCTATTTTCAGTTTCTATTTATAGGGAAGCAAACTGCTCACCTTGGTGTTAATTTCATAGTTCTAGAAGTTATTGCACATTTAAGATAATTTGCAAATTAAATCATTCTGCAGTTATATTAAAGTTCCACAGTAGGAATTGCTATTTTTTTCCTAATATTTTGCCACTTTAATTGTAGGTAAATGGCTTGGCTTATTGCATCTCAGGAAAGTATAGCCTTATTTTCAAACATTGTGGTTAAACCTTAATGATGAAAAGTACACAAAAGTTATTGCAAAACATTGAATAAAAAATTCTGCCTTCAATTCCACTTTGCAATACTGTGATTTTAGAAATATTTCCACGCATCCCCACCATTCCTCCACTTGGCTAAAGGATTATCTTCCTGATAATCTATGAGTAATCTATGAGTATCTGTTTCCTCACAGTCTTTTTAATTTTTATCTGTCGGTTTGGTGTCATCCAAAATAAGCACAGTCACAAACTACTTCATAGAGGCAATTAATGTGGGGCTGAATCTTCCTGTAGTGGAAACTACCACAACTGAAACGACTTCAATTGTCCATGACAATTTATGCCATCTGGAGTTTGGAATGAGCACATTGCACCCTTTCTGTGTCCTGAGGTCCAAGTCATAGTTTCTATCCTGCTCTTATCGGGAAAGCCTAGAATGACAGTGTGAAAGATCAGGAATGTTTAATTTATTCAGAATGTGGATTTAAGGTTGGTAATTTTTATTAATAAATTCTTAAATATTTTTTACTCTTCTGGCTAATCTTCTTTAGGCCAAACAATAGAATTCATCAAGAGACAATACCTTTAATCTCTTGTTTGCTTTTCTTTTCTTCTCATGCTCTAAGTAAAAGTTACTTTTATTTCCCTTAGTGATTGAAATAATTTTCTTTGCTGTACTAAATTGGTTTTGTATTTCATAATTTGCATGCAAATCTAGTGAAAATACTTTGACAAATTATAAACCTCATGAATGAAAGTGCTTTAAGCTTTAAAAAGCAGGCATACTGTTGTGAAATTTTGAAGTTGTATATTTGCTTTCTCGCAGGCAATCAAATTTAATACGTACCTTAAAGCCTATCTTCTCTCCCAGTGTAACACCTGAATGTAGTGCTGAAATGGGCTGGCTCAGTTCATTATAGGAAACTTGCATTTTAACTTAATTCCATTATTTGCTGATATATGACCTTCCATGTGGCCTGTAATATATTTTGGCAAAGTGAGTGTCAGCTATAGAATGGATCAGAAAATAGGAGACTGCAAGTGAGGGTGGGCAGTAAAACAAGGCATTTGGCAGTAATCTTTCCCACCACTTAATATGCAGGTTTTATAAGCAAAGGCATGACCCCATCACAATACTCATTTCTCTCATGGCTTTCATACAATAGCGAAGTTAGTAACAAGATAGGACTTCCCTGTGCTGTGATTTCCTCATTGTGACTCCAAGTTTTAGTGAATTGCCAGAATATCCCCTGTTCCTTTCTTCCTCCAGCAGGATCTGTTTGCATTAACAGAAAATAACGATTCTGCCCCGGTTTTTCTATCTGTACCAATACAGGTGGGCAGCCTTCAGTGCAGGTACACAACTCAGCCAGGTCACATCTCAGGTTCACCTGGTCACACGTCCTGTCCCAGATTTGGCAGACATAGTGGTGGAGGTAAAAGCCAAGCTCCAGGGCAGACCTCAGCCTGCCCAGCCCATGTCATGGGTCAGCTAAGGTTTAACATCCTCTGAGCCATGACCTGAGCAGTGGATGTCCACTGGTGACCTCAGACATTGCTGCTCAGCCACGCTCTTCCTGAATGAGAGCTCGGAGACAACAGGCTCCTGTCCATGTCCAGATAAGTAGTGGGTATTCTGTCCCTGCAGGAACACCTGGTGTTGTGGAGTCAGGCTTGTTTCTGAGGACAAGCTCGAGTACAGACTCTCCAGATGGTGGGACCACATCCATCTGCATCATTCCGAGCTGTATCAATACGGAAGTTCATTCCCAAATCCAAGACATTAACCTTTGTCAGATTTCACCTCTTCTACACCTGTTCAAAATATGGATTTAGATTCAAACTGCCTTTTGTTGTGGCTTAGGTTAGAAATGGGAGAAGTGGCAGGTGCCTGGATTCTTCTCTTCTTCACACAAATCCTATAATATATATTCAACAATACAACTCCAAATCTACATGAAAAGAACAAAATTAACTCTGTGCAGAAACTACATACTACAGGGCCTAAGATTGCTCTTGTAAAACTGAACTTGGCCCCTTTGAGTGCAGGCACTCTCACATACTTTTAAAAATTAATATCTTTTTGTCCCACATGGCCCTGCTTCATCAGCAGTTAGCTTGTGTTTCTTTGCATCCCCTTCATGCAGTATGTGGCTCCAGGGCTTTCCTTACCACCACATCATTCAAAACCTGCACTGAATATAAAGTTATAGGTTTCTTCATTGTTCACACAGCTGTCGTACCTGAATGCTTCACACACAGTAATGAAATGACCTGCATAATACCCTGACCATTCATGGGTTTGTTATCCCTACTTCACAGGTGAGGAACAGAGCCACAGAGACAAAATAGTTGGCAACGTATGAGCTAATTTCTAAATAACTTTTCTTTCATAGTCTCTATAATTTTAATCAATCTTCATGTGTATATAAACACAGTTTTAATCCACATCAATTGCAACTCTGCGTGTCCAACAGCTCAGCTCGGTTGTCTTGTATAGAGACCAGAGAATGAGAAACATCAAATTAATGGTCATCTCTGGGAAATGTGAAGTAATTTGTCTAACATCACATAGGAGCTCTGTGGCAGATCCAGAAATGGAATACACACCTTTGGTGGCAGCTGCCTTAACCATTAAATCTTATTTTCTCATTCTGCAGTCCCTTGCTGGTTCATTATATACCTTACAGCTCCTGAAACAAATGTGAGGTAGAGAGAAATGAAGGGCTCATTCACTAGATAAACCTGACTCATTCCCCAAATACCATTTCTCAGAATACCAGCCACAGTGCGCACAAAAAGAGCTGCAGCTATGCCATGGAAAAGTAGTCTGTGATCACATAATTGAAGATGGTTTCATAGCAGATACATTCAAGAGGTCCAGACTGAATTGCATAAACTACTATAAACTGGCATTTCCCACCTCTTGAGTACTGGAATTTGAATGGGGTCTTCAGTAATTATTTCCGATATTTTGACAAGAAATAGTAAAACAGAATTTCTACTATGATGAACCACACTGACCTTGAGCTTAGATGATCAGAATTTATATCTTCATCTTTATACTTGAGACAACTAGCACCTGAGGTCTTAAAGTAAACATTATTCATAGATGGCTACTTAACTTTTATGAGAATCAATCACTGGAGTGAAAATGAAGTTCACCTTATTTTCACAAAGAAACCATAAAGTACTAAATCTCTACAATCACATGGGTATCTAGAGGGGACTTTGGTATATACAGGGAAGACCCACCAATTCTTTTATGTCTAGCCTCTCTTTCTTTGTGTGTGTATTTGTGTACATATTGTATACATCCTTTCACCCTGCACATTTTCTGCCCCTTCTCCACTGATTTTTTTGCCATCACACCCGTGAGAACAGAATATTTTTCTGTGGCTGTGGGTATTTATTTGTTAGCAAATTAAAGAAACTGGTTAAAAGAGAGACAGTACAAGGAGTGCCCTGTCTAGACACTACAAGTGTCTAGGAAGAGCCTTGAATTGACATAAAGAGCTTTAAGGGTGTTCAGGACCTTCAGGAGGCTGAAATGTAGAGGATCATAGATGGAATTGGACAACCAGGTGGGGATTCCCACTATTATTCTTGCCAAAGGGGTCCAGAGTCTCTGTCTTGACCAGAAAATCAGAGATACTCACTGGACACATGTCCCAGGCTGTGTCAGTGTATTTTGAAGTTCAGCTCAAGGCAGTAGTTCCAGATGAAAACTGCAGCAGTCCACTGCAAGCCTGCACTCCCCATGGCATAGAGCTTCCCTCCCTGCTTCAGCTCTTGGCTCGCCAGGCCCACGTGACATAGACTCTGAAATTTCTTTGCCGTTGGGACAGAGTATACTGGTGAGTCAAATTTCTCTGTGAATTTGCTGTTTTCCAGTGAATCATGGCTGGGTGATGAAGCATACCCTGTTAGACACAGATTTGTTTGCCATTTTTTATGGTGCTCTGTGAGCTGTCCTAATGCTACAGTGCGGAGGCTAAATGTCAATGAGGAGTCGGGATTGGGCAGGGATAAATCTATTACTTTCCTAAAGAATTTTTGCTCAGCTTTCTCACTTCACTTGTTAGTACATTTTTCATTTTGTGATTTCTTGGTCAGGAGCCAAACTTTCCCCTCCTGTTCTATATTGCCATAGGGGAAGGGTAATCCCTGTGGCTTTGGCAGGTGCCGATAACTTCTGAAGGGAAGTAGCTTTTGCAAAGGCATATTGTGACAGGGAGTGTTGCTCTTTAATTCATTCCTATCCCATTTGCCTATCATAATTCAGCTGTGCAAGACCAGCTCGTTTGAAAGAGTCTCTCGTTTGTTAGTTATTAGTGCATGTCAGATGGCAAAAGAAGCTATGGCTTGTTTGCATATTGTGTATTTTCCCTCAAACTTGCCCAGGTTTCTCAGTTTGACTACTGCAGCTGCAGCTCTCATGTGAAGAAGATTTCTTTTACATTTTCTGGTAACTCTCAATAACCTTACTGTCTTTTTTAAACAGAGTTCCTCCTGATTTATGTTCAGGGATTAAAACAACATAATTCTTGATTTCCGCTGTGCTTTTGGCACTGTTCCTTTGTTTGTTAGTTACATAAATTTTTAGAAAATTAACAAAAAATTATTGTAAATTTTAGTTTTAAAAAAATATTATAGCTTCAAACCTCTTGTAGGGCTGCATTCCAGTCTAATTAGATTTTTCTTCTGTTTTTTTCTTTTTTCTTAATTTCACTTTAGGATATGTACTATGAAATTGTTGATAAGTCATGAGGAAAATGAATGGTTTGCATGGAAATTAATTCTGTCCCCAGGGAATAGGTAATATGGATATGAGAATAAGCCCCTGGCGCAGCCCCCAGCACTTGTGTCCACTCAAGTCCTGTTTTGAAGATGCTGTGAAAAGAGGAAGATGACGTTCTGATTGATTTTGCAGGAATAAAATTAATTTCATCTAGGAGTAGGGTTTATTCATCTGAGATCGACAGATTGCAAAAAAGGAAGGAAAATAAAGCATGTTTTTCTTCCCTTGTAAATTAAGAAGTTAGAATAACCACTGATGCAAAGTTTTGCTGCTTTTTTATTTGTATTTAAATGAGAATCATTGTGATGATTTTGTACAGGATGAAACAAGCTACTTTGTTTAGAAACTGTTTGAAAGATTTCTAAAGATATTTAATTGTATTTTAATTTAAAGGGATTATGAAGTACAAGACTAGGGACAGCAGCTGGCCAGACAGGTCATGCAGGCATGTTATCATTAGATCTGCATGAGCACATGCAGTTGACAACAGAAGCAATACACGCAGCCTGTTCCCTCGAGATCAGGATCTGGCCCTGAAAGGTCACTCACAGAAATCTCATTCATCAGCTCCAAAATAATGAGTCTTCCCCTGTTTTTATTATTCTACCTTTGTCTGGCTGGTATCCATGCTTTCCAACTTTCCAGTAATGGTCACCTCAGAGCCTGGTTCTTTCCTAAACTTTGTGCTAGTTTACCATGTTATTATTTATAAAGCCTGTAATCCTTCCCGTTGGGTTGTTGCAGGTTCTAGTCATTGACTCTCTGGTGGTTTGGTTGCTTTAGTCTGTCAGCATGTTCAAAACTGTGGGGAGCACGCTGTCGTGCAGAAGGTATATTGCTCAAGGCCAAATGCTAATGTGCTGGTTTGCATACGGTCCCAGAGGTTTTAATTGCTGGAGCAAGGCCTCACACTTAATAAACAAGTATTGGCAAGGCTCACATCTGGAATAGCTAGGTGTGTTCCTCTTTGTGGGGGAAAAAAAGAACCAACCAACCAACCAACCCAAAAAAACCAAAACAACCCAATAAAAAACCCCAAACCAAAACCAAAAATAGTATTTTTGTTTTATTTGCAAACTTTGGGAAAATTCTTCTGGTTGGTTGGAATTATATTCCTACTTATTCAGTCCCAAAAGTAATCTGTTTTCTGTCGTATGTCGCACCACTTGAAAGATGTGGGAAACATTTCTCATGGACTAAGTTTTTGAATTAATTCAATATTTGCCATGAGAATGAGAGTAAGAAATGATTTGGTAAAATTAACAGTATACTGGGCTGTCCAGAACTCTGCAAATCCAGGTTTGATTCCACTACGACTTTTCTTGAGCTTGTGGTGTCAAGGCACTAAGGATGGGCATGATTGTTATTCAACGTTGCAGGTAGAGATACTGAGCTGGTAGCTTCAGGTTGTGTGGTTCAATCGGGCATAGCAGGGAATGAGACTCCTGAGAGCTCCTGAATCGAGGTCCACATTTTAACCACCACAGCTCCTTGCTATAATATCATGATTGTCTGATGCAATAAAAATGAAGGAATAATTACTCATTTAGAGACTGTTTCCTACACTGACAAACTGAATGAAATCAGAGACATGCAAAAATCCTTAATCCAAGACTTGAGTTTGAGGAACTCTTTACTCAAGTTATGATAAATTATGACAATTAACTGGAAAGCTAATGATAATTATTATTTTTATTTGCGTTGAAAAATCAGAAGTCAATTTTGAGTGTTGCTTAGGTGTGGTGTTCTGTTTCCAGCCCTGGAAATTTCTTACCGATTAAAGACAAGCCATGGAGAAGCAAGACCTTCATTCTCAGCATTCCATTAGGTTGTTAATTAGTCATAATGTTTATGACTTTCGAAAGCAAGTTGCTGGAACAGGCTTAGAGTAACATTCATGTTCTTTTGTGTCCTGGCAGTTTATAAATTGCAGCTCACTGTAGGGTATATCAAAGTGTAAGACCTAAGAGAAGAACATAATGAATGTCACTTTTTAAGGAAAAATTCAGATTTTAACATATGCATTTCTTCCATTAAATATACATGTGCCAAATTAATGTTTCTGCTTGCAATTGGGAAAGTACAGATTTCTGGTTAAATCCAGTCAGGGACAGTTTCAGCTTCTTGCTGGTATTTATGCAATTTTCTTTTTTCCCATCTAACTCTGCATTTTTGGGTGTGGATTTTTTAATTTCTCTTGTGACCTCTCCATATTTCTTAAATTACCCCATTTTCTTGTTAAAGAAAGATGTGCAGGGAGGAGGGGGAGTGTGTGACATTTTTTATGACAAGCAAAGCAATTTTTAGTCTTGATGTGATACATTTTAAATTTTTTAAAGTAAATTTCTTTTCAAAAATATTGAAGTAGAATTCATTTTCCTATTTGGACTGATTACTCAAAAATACTAACTTTCAAATATTGTTAAAAATACCTGGTTTCATTTTTTACGATGTAAGACTTGGAAAAAAACCCTTATAGCACAAATTGTATTTAATAAATAAAGCAAGAGCTCCTGGAACAGCCATGTAGCTATTTTTGGTGATGTTTAGTGAAAAGGTGACAGCACTGACCTTTAGAGTGTTTGTTGAGTATGAGCGAAGTGCTTGAACCATTCACTCCAGTGATGTAAAGCTGCCAAGAATATAACCTATGAGAATAGGTGGAAGTACAGTAATAATTCTTTATAGACCTAAGGTTTTATTGTAGCATTTTTAATACTGTGTGTGTTTTTCCTTTCTTTTCCTATCACATGTTTACTGAAGGTAGAGTTCATGTGTGAGCTGCACTGTAGCATGCCAAAATAAAAGCTGAGCTGCATGGCAGTACACTAATCTATAGCATGGAGTGGGGCTCATGTAATTTAAATCATGGCCAGAGGTAATAAAAATTCCTATTTCTAGTTTATAAGGGAACAACATGAACCCTAACAACTGTAGAACAGTTCACAAGAGACAATTTACCCACAGATGTGCTGAGGCTGGTTTATAATGTATGATGAGCTGTCACAGGCTGGACTTCTCATTTTTAGGTTGCCCTATTTCTTTTACTGGTAAAGTTAATAGTAGAATAGGACTGCCACTATTTCAGATAGGACTAATAAGTGTAGTAGGTACCAATCTGAAAGTATATGAATTAAGAGCATATATCTTGAGAAAAAAAATTAACCTATCAATGTTATGGTTTAATGCTATTATGTATTTTCACACTCTGCAGTAAGTACTGTTAGCATTGAAAGGAATTTTAGTGAAAGAGGAAGCTTCTAAAATATGACGAGTTTAAGAGAGATTGCATCTAGATTTGACTAGAAAGCTAATTACGGTCCTTCCGAAGGCAGCGATTAAAACGTTGTCTTAGACTTCAGAGAGAAAGGGATAACCATAAATACATTTGTTTCAAGAAAGCATGAAATGGGGACAGGTGTCTGAATGGCAAAAGAGAAGAACTAAAATACTTTCAGGAGGGAATGAAGAAGCAAATCTTTTAATCATTGTAAGGAGTTAGGTGAGTCAGGCTCACATAGTTCTGCTTTGCTATAGAGTTAGGAAAGTGCGAAGCACATTGGAAGGAAATTAAGAATTTAACAGGACGTAAATGGGAAGCATAGTACAAATTAATTAAATATAGATTTGGGGAATGAAAGATCAAACTTTTAAAATTGAGCTTTATATTTGAGTAATTGAAGTGAAAAAAATTTTTCCCTGGTTGGTCAAGTGTAAATTTTAACCATTTCACAAAATTCTTTTAAGGACTCCCTCTTTCTCATCCCTCATCTAGATCAGAGTAAAAATTAATCATTTTCAGTAGAAAAACAGCTGCAATTCTGTAAAGAAAAACAAAGAACAATAACTTCTTGATTTCATTTAATACCTTTCATTCTGTAGACTCCCCAGATCTTTTTATAGTAAAATAAACTATTCTCTGCTGCTGTGATCCTAAAGTTTTCTTTGACTCATCAGCTCTCAGGTGGAAAGCTACAGCGTTAAGGTGCACAGTAACAACTGTCCAAAAGTCCATGCCAGAATGATAAAGAAGATCCGCTTCCTTTTGCTTTGCAGTGAAAATTTTGGTAAGCAGGATGTAATTAGCCAATTTGGGATGCTATCAAATAATTTTTCACTTATTCTGGGACACTGTTGCAAGGACTTTGAGATCTTTGATAATGGTATTTCCTTTAAGGCTTTGGACTTGGTTTTAAGGATCTTTTTCTTCAGTCAAGATAAATTGGCTAAATTTTAGCATGTGGCACTAAATCTCATTCAAACTATTGTACTTCAGGATGTGTGTCCTGAAACTACCGAGGGATGTTGACTCTGTGGGGACTCTGAGCAGCAGAATATTTATCAAGGGTGTGAGTGGACAGGAAGTACCCAAAGGCTGGACTGACCCAGATCTTTGGTTACCAAGGTGGGAAAGCTGGAAGAGGGAACTGACAGTTGACTGGGCAGTTTAATTGCTCTCACTAGGGCCAACCGTACTTTGCGTCTAGCCAGGGAGATACCATCTTCTGAATTGCTGGTAGCCTTCCTGGTAACTTATCCACTTACAGTGGATCATGCCTAAACTCAGCCTGATCCAACCACAACTTGCAGCTGTGAAGAATGAAGCCATCACTGCAGCTGGGCAGGGACAAAAGTCTGCACCGATGAACACAAAATAACAGCTGTCCAAGTTGTCCTACTGCAGCAAATATCCTTACGCAACATGAGGGCGTCACTACCAAAAATGCTGCAATATTTTATGCAAGGTCCCAGCCAGTGAGCATCGGCCTCTGAAATACCCTTCAAGAAAAGGTGCTGTCTCTTGTGAAGGAGAACTAACAAGTCGAAAAAGAATAAAGCCATAAAGGCAGTAGTGACAGATCAGGGGGGTGAATGAATCTTAAACACTGTACATATTTCTTTTCCACCTGGGGATTCGTATGGCATAACAGTATTTTTCATCTCTAATCATTGGTGCTGCATGTCAGTATCTCTTATTCCTTTCCCGATTTGAGTGACACAGTGTGATATGTCTAATGACAACTAGAACAAATTTCAGTAATGAGGTCACCTTGGGCCCGTATTACTGTCTGACTGCTGTTTTCCATAGAAATTATTTGTGAAAGCAGACCACATGCTCTGCATAACTTCCTCTGTTTTACTCAGAGTGACGAAAGGGAGATATGCTAAAACTTGCAAGGTGCAGATGGTTTGCATTGATCTGTTCTTGATTTTGAGCTGTAAATTGATATGTAATGAGAAAGCTGCCACTTGGGTCCCTAGAAAAAGGCAAGTTTATGGGTTTGGTTGAATTGTTTAAATTTTCTTTATAAAATGTAAAATCATTGAGATTCTAACTGACAATGGCCAAACATATGCCAGCAAGGAAAATAAGTGGTGTTTGAAAGATGAGGCCAAGTGAAAATCTAAAGTCAAAGACCTACCTTTGCCTCCAGCTCAAGTTGAAGGAAGATTTTGGAAAGCAGTGTAGGAAAGTAATGATCCTGAGAGACTGGGAAATGGCAAGAATCAAGTTAGAAGTTCTCTAGTTATAGTGAATTCCACTGCTCGTTAAAATACATCTGAAGCTTATTAAACAAAAAGGGAAGTATTTCTGCCTCTGGTTTGTCACAGAAAAGTGGTTGTTGAAAAATTTTACTTGGCGTTCCCAACAGAGAGGAAAGAATTAGTATCAGATCTGCAGTCACTGTGGTGACCTCGGGCCATCGTTGTGTTGTCCACCATGCAGAAATAAATCAGGAAGGCTTGGACAGCAATATCATCTAATTTAAATTGGATTCATTCCAAAGACTGTGACAGATTTGGATTATAGTGATCTAAGAGATCAGAATACTTCCATTGGGTATTCACTAGTTTTCATCCTTTAAATATCAGCTGAGTGACTTTATTCACCCTAAGAACAGGAATTCAGTGGCACTACTCATAAAGATACTGCCTTGTGCAGAAGACCAGGCTTTAATTTTTTTAACCAGATTCACACGAATGTAAGAAATCATGAGTGGGTCAGAATATAGAATCAGTGCTCCAAAACAGCACTTTTTTGATGAAAGTTCCAGAGAAGAGAGAATATTTATTTAAAACAATATTTTGGTGTGTACTCGGAGTCCAGTACAAAAGAACAAATTCAGCTCTCCTTTCAGCTTTGACAGAAATCCCCTGCTACCACATAATCTTCCAGAGGGAGTGATAAACAGCAAACTCCTGTCCTTTGCAATGCCACCATTCGCTCATTATTAAATAAGACAATGCTGGAGCAACAGATATGTAATGTTTGTGTAAAACTAGCCATTCATCTTAAAAATCTGCACCATTTCTCATGCATTGACTGATCATTGTTTTATTAGTTAATGGATTTCATTACGTATTTGTGTGCACTTCCAATCCACAATACACTTACAGAGCTACATAAAGATGATCACCAGGCCAGGAATCAAATTATAACTAAATCAATACATTGATCAGAAAGAACATTTCTAAATTAGCTCAATTAAGGTGGGTTTTTTCTAGTACATGGGCTTATAAAAATCCATGCAAAGATTACACTGATTGCTTAGTGACTTCCACAGAGACATATAAAATATTCTCTAGATTTAAAGCTTTCTCCTGACAGGTAATCCTCAGAGTTTTGCTGGCTCCTTGCAACATTTGTGCTCATTGAGGATAATTGGTCCTAATTCTGATCTCTGATTTATAGTTAGTCAGAAAGTTAAATTAATTGAAATCAATGGAGCCATAACAGTATAAGATGTTCTGATCTCATATTAAATGCTATGAAGGTAAAATAAAGTCCAGTGTTTTCTCATCTGTAATTCCATTAATTCAGAAAATCAGTGTTCTTTGAAATTCGTTACTGTTTTTACGAGTAATAAGACATTGAAGGGAAAGTTGGTGCTTTTTTTTACATGCCATACATTGTCACTGGACTCTTTCATATTCTGTTTTCTAATTCTTGTCTTTTAATGTCAATTACTGCTTTGGTTTGTCAGATTTGTTAACACAGAGCCTTGCCTGATGTAATCATAAAGTGTCCTGCTTGGCAGCTGGTATGGCCTTAGATTTTACTTGAACTGTTTTATACACTTTTTCCATGGGAGGACTCCTCAATATTTTCTGGAAAACTTCTGGCTCAGTCATTTCATTTAATTTATGTGGATTGTACCCCAGAGTTGAGTTAAAAATTGAACAGCAAATTTAAAAATGTATTGAACTTCTCTTGGATGATGGTCTGTAACTTCTAGCGAGTAGATGTATGCAGGTAGCTACAGCATGCTGTCAATGACAACATTTTCCCCATCAACTTAGATGTCATTTTCGTTTCTTTTGCCTTTGTTGTTTTTTTTATCTATAGGCTGTGCATAAGTTTTGCCAACTCTCCAACACATTCTCTTTGCATCTGCTCTCAGTCCTGGCCAATTCAAACATGACTCCAACATATACCAAGTGTCTCTCTTAGGTTTATTATTATCACTTGTGATTCGACCATTTCACTCTTCTCTTTAAGTATCTCTATAGGCTTCCTTTGTTCCAATACACAATTGTAATTCTTGACCTTGTCTTTCCTCTTTACCTGATTTTATTCTCTTCTTTTCTATCATGTGGTAATGTTATGTTTTATTCCTTACAGCCTTCCTGATAATGCTTCTTACTTTTTCGGTTCACTAATCTCCCAAGTGAGAATTCTAGTCTTCTTACTGTAAAGCTAAATGTCTAAAATTAAGTTCCCAAATCCATATTTAGATCCACATCTAAAAAAAATCTTTTTCTTCTGAAGAACTCTATACTTCTAGTGCCCAAGGAAATCAATACTACAGAAGACAGGTGAACAATTTTCTCTTGTTTCTTGCTAATTAGAAATAAAATATTTCATTGTGGTAAAATGTACTTGCTTGAGAGTTAATTTTGCAGCATAATCCTAGATTAAGAATGGATGGCAATATGTTGTAACCAGTGACTTGACTGCAGCATTCTCAGAATCCCAAACACTAAATGACATATAATCTACATTATGATGGTGTAATTGCTCTTTCCAGGGTCTAGTTAGGGTAAGGGGGAATTGGTGCCAACTAAGATATTTCAGCTAAAGCTTCTACACTGTTGAAATCATCATCATCATCAGAATACCTTTAGCTTCATTGGCATCAGACTTGGTTTCAGACTGCATTGTTTAGATCAGATGTTTTCCAATCTCAGATGATATATTCAGCATATCTTTTGGAGGATCCCTCACCCCTTGTGAAAAGATATGCAAGCAGTTTACGTAGGTTATGTAGGATCCTTGTTTAGAGTTTCATGCCATCCAACTACTATCAAATATTAAACTTCTGATTTAAATGCTCATTGTGTTGTCACTATTTCAGGAAGGACTAAACTGCCCTTTGAGGATGCCTCCTTCACTGACAGAGTCCAAAACACTCAGACCTGAGTCCTCTGCCCCGTCATAGGTGTCTGATGCCTTTTGAAATGGTACTTGATACTTGCATGTGAATTGTTTGGTGTGACACTGGGCGTGGAGAAGATCTATGCCTTTCTGCAGTGACTGTAGTTAATAGCTGTAGTTCACAGAATATGCCGAGTTGGAAGGGACCCACAAGGATCATCAAATTCAACTCCTGGCCCCACACAGGAACATCCCCAAGAATCACACCATGTGCCTGAGAGGATCATCCAAACACTTCTTGAACTCTGTCAGGCTTGGTGCTGTGATCACTTCCCTGGGGAGCCTGTTCCAGTGCCCAACTACTCTCTAGGGGAGTAACCTCTTTCTAATATCTGATCTAAACCTGCCCTGACACAATTTCAGGCCATTCCCTTGGGTCCTGTCACTGTTCACCACAGAGCAGAGATCAGTTACACTGCTAATCTGAAGTAGATTATACTGGAAGTGGGGTTCACACTAGACATGCCTATAGATTGTTTGCATTCCTGCTGCAGTCAACATGGTCACTTGTATTAGCTAAGGCATCTACCTTATATAAGCTCAATAGGTCTTTTGACTCCCTTGGCCTTGTTGACTGGATCAATGTGTAGGTCACAGACAGACACCTGTTGTTGCTTGTCTTTGTCTGAGAGTTGACTCTCATGCTTTAAGGAAATTGAAAAGATTCCATCATTGATGTTTCTTTACCAAAAGAACTAAGTATTTAATTATGCATTGACTTGTTCTGTAGAAAATCTTATTTCCTAACTACCTTTGCGAATATGTTTGTACTGCCAGGCACACATTTCTCACACTGCTCAATCAGACATGCACAGAGAGCAGTCTTGACCAGTGGATCACTGGCCTTGGGGGTCAGTGTACTGTGTATCTGCTAACGTGATCCACAGCTTAGTTTTGACTCTTTCCAACTAGGATTTTACCCATTTCTGGAGTATGGCTCAGGGAATGGCCTGCTCCAATGTCTGTTATCTGTACATAACAAGATAGCACCATATTTTCCTTCTTTTATAACCCTCCAGCACTTTTCCTCAAGACTTTATGGCATCAAATGCCCTGTATATGCACTCATAACATACTCCAGGGAAATCAGCATGCATGGTTTTCATGCGATATAAATATTTCTCTGGTGAGCTACAACACAGTCCTTTTCCCAGATGTCTCGAAACCCTCCCTACAAACATTAAATAGTTATGCCTTATGGTCACAGAGTCGAGTGATGGCCCAAAGGAGGCCCATGGCCAAGTGTGGAGTAGATTAGAAGTGGCCTCCAGACTGGAGTTCAGTCACTGGCCATGTTTTATTTAGTACTGTTGGAGTAGCCATTGTTATGAGAATGGAAGGATTAGGGTTCTTAGAGTTTGTAAGAGTGTTATTGTTTAATAAGAGGTTTGAGGGACAAGAGGTACTAAGTAGTCAGTTTGAGTTATAAATAGAACATGGATGTTTAAATGCTAGATGATACTTGATGGGAAATTGATAAAGTGAGACACTCAGTGTAAAAATTTGATGAAGTACAGACTGCAGAACAAAATAAAGTTATCGACTGTTTTCCTGGTACAGTGAGGGAGGTCGGAACAGTGGCGAATGTTGTCTGTTTTGACATTATAATCGTGATGGAAGTGAAAGAGTTGAGGCCCCAGGAGATCCCAGTTAGTGCTGAATAGTCACGTTAAAAATCAGAAAGCCTAAGAGCATTGTGGATTCACTAAATCCCCCAAGTTGTCTTCCCTTAGTAAAGTTAGTGTCACACAGCTGAAGTACTGAGTGAGTCTTGTATTTTCCTCGAATCAGTAAATACAACCAAGGAACATATGTGGGGCAATTATATCTGGGTTTTCTTCTAGGGCAGTAAAAAAGAAAACTCTCTGTCCGACATTAAGAAAGAAAGCAGGCAAGCATAGATCCCTCTATTGGAACACAGTTCTTATTTTGAAAAGCTAATGAAAATTCAGCATCATTAGACTATTCCTAGACTATCAAAGAAAATTATACAATACATTTGTTGAAAAATTTTCTCATAGATACCAAAGCCATGAATGATCAAAACTAAATCTGAACTAGAGGGAACAAACAAGAAAATCTCATTTTATCCCTTAGTGAGAAATAATGTTATGGGCAGTTTGAATGGCCATGAAAGTTAAGATATTATTTGAATATCAAGGGGAATTACAAACACTAACATATAATACTATACTGTATTCCTAATAATCTTAAAACATATTTATTGCTCTTAGGCTCAACAGAAACAGGGGTTTTCTTGCTGCTCTGTTCACAGGGGCTTATGTCTTAAATGTATGAATAATCTTTGCTTGAAATTCAGGAATGGTTTGAGCTCTTTTTTTTTTTTTCATTGCAGTTCCAAACATTTCTTGAGTGTCTGACTATTCCTGAATGCAGGGAATAACTGAGGCCATGATATCTGAACCAGCAGCACCCACAGTATATTTTGTTAGTTGTTTTACAACTCACTAATCAACAGTGAAAGTCTAAGCTCCTTAGCACACTGATCAGGAGCAGGGTCTGCATGACATGTCCACATCTCATATCCTTCAAACTCAGAACAGAATGATCAGGGAGATCTAATTATAAATGTGTCATTCTGTATTTACTTTAAAAGAAAAGCTCATTGAGGGACTCTTAATGTAGATGACAAGTGAACAAACTGAAATGTACCCCAAGATGATTGCTACCAGAGAGATTACAGGATTAAAGGAGCTGTGTTGCTTTTCTCATTGTCTCACAGAGAAATATTCTTAAAGAAAAATCTGCCATATATTTCTTCACCCTTTCACAAGGTACTTCTAACCACAGAAAGGTATTTAAGATTTGAGAGAAGCACTGTAGTTTAGGTTAATGAACACAGATAATGCAAATCTCCCTCCTTCCCTTATTTTGGCATTGTTATATTGTTAGCATTATTCATTTGGAGGGAAGCATAACTAGACACCAACTGCAGGGTACATGTTCTCATACATAGTGCATCTTCTCTGAATAGTTCAGTCTGGGGTAGGAAGTCTTTTTTGTCCAGTTACTCTGCATTGCAGCTCTCTTTTTATTTTCTTAATGCAGATCCTGGCTTTCTCCCAGTGGGAGAGGTCTGATTTTTTTTTCCCTCCTTGTTAAAATTCTAAAAAATTATTCCTCATTTTCCCTTCTGATTTAACCCTTGCACAAATATTGTGTTTCATCAGAGACACCATCTTTTTTTTTCCAGCTACAGGCACTGGCTGGGATTCTCTCTGGAGCCAGGATACACAATTTTAGAGCTGGCTGGATAATGCTCTGTGGAGGAACGTGTGCCAATTGCCCTCTCCTCCAGGGCTTTGCTGCTGTTTGTGCATCACACCCTTTCTTGGGGGTTAAACAGCCTGTAAGGGCCTGAGTTCCTTTATCATGTTTTCTTCCTTTCCCCACTGGCTCCCAGCTGCACACCTTCCCTGTGGGAATATGCAATCCCTCTTTATTTGCATTTTCATGTCCTTGAATACCGGTCAGCAATGCAGGGGATCGCACATTGATTCGAGCTTTCATTTTTCCGAGTGTGGGTATTATTTGTTATATTTCAGGTGCCAGGATGAGTGATTGTCATCCACAGACAGATGTGCTTTTGAAGTAGCAAAAAAAAGATTGACATGACTTTTGACATGATTTTTGTCAAGACTTTAGCATGCCATTTGCTGTCATACCTAGTCTAATGAATACCTTTTACTCCTCTGAGATGTGCAATCTAATGTTATGCTATCTTTTTTTCCTCTTTGATATCTAAATGTCAATCATCAGTAGGAAAATTATGTTAGTGAATAGGTAGCATGCAATTTATCCCATAAAAATTAAATATCTATCTGGGTTAGTGAAAAGAGTCTTTTCCATACCCAAATGTAATTTTCTGCATGTAATTTTGTGCTTGCCAAAATCTCATTTGCACATATGGGACATTGTTTTTATAAGTCATCTTGGAGTGAGTGTTTAATACATGTGGTGTTATTTTAAAAATAATTTTGTACATGTGCCACTAACAAAGGGAAAATTACTGCCAGCAATAGAAATAAGGCTTTTTGTTTCCCCAGGGAGTGCTCTGACCATTGAGTTAAACTAGTAGCTATTGTAGCCTGAGGCAAGGAAAGCCTCGCTGTTTCACCAGGGGCTTTCCCACAACAATGGAACACCTTTTTTTATTTTTTTTTTTTTTAATTCATGTCTTAATGCACATGTGAAATGCACCATCTCTCAGCTGATGCTGCAAATTCTTACACTTTACAGTCACTTCATGCTGAAAAACGGTGGAAATGATGGATATACTGTGAAGGTATTCACAAGGAACTCCCTGTTTGCTGTAAAGGATTTCATCATAACTAACACCATCATAAGAAATACCAGAGAGTAGAAATTATTATCAGAATTTCAAAGCACTAGTAAAAATATTTTTAAAATTCTTTATTTCTTACTACATATGCTTAAAAATATCCATAAATATTTTTTTCTGTGTTCTGCAGTATTTTGTCTTTTGTGCAAAACAGACAGTAAAGCTTTTCAAATTAAATTCCTACTCGGTTTGAATGGTCACCTAATCTATCTGAGGTGTGATGAAAAGACAAACTTTTTTTAAATTCATGCCTAGGAATGTATTTGGGCTGACCTACCCTTTCTTTTTTGTTTTTATTTATTTTTTTTAATTTCTAGTTTAATTTCTAAGCATAAGTAACATGAATTTTAGCAGGATAAAGGCAGAAAAAGAATTACTTTTCTGGAGGATGGAAGGGTTTTGCTTTGTATAGGTAGAGTTTAATGTTTCAAAGGCGAAGTAAAGGAGGTGGCAGAGCTGTCTCTGTCTGTTTATATTGTACCAGCTGAGCCTGGAGACTGGGCCACAGTGTGGTCGGTGGGTGTCTCAACCTGGGCAAAATCATGTGTGAAATGTGGTGCTTCCTCCAAATGTTATCACTCTTCGCTACCTCAGATGAAACAGCAGTCTGCTGAGGGATTTAGTATTTCCAGGCAAACGGTGAGGTCTCATCCATTCATCATCTTTCCTACTCAACAACTTTTCACCTCCTCTGACCAAGGAATCAATCATGTTATAATTAGGCTATTTGACACTGCTATTGCAATATAAGCAGCGTCTAAGACTACCATAAAATTGCATATTAATGCAGAAATCACAAGAGACGAAGTGCCTATGTGATCCAGTAGGTGCTGCCACTTTTGCTACAGGAGATCAATAATATTGGAAGAAATTTGGCTTCAGATTCTAAAATATCACTTAGAGAGTGAAACTGCAAGGCTTTCTACATGGGATTTTCCTAAAAGTTTCTGAAGTTATCACAGTTTGCAAGTTATGCACATGATGCATAAATCTGTGAGGGAAACATTTACTATAGTAAGTAAATGAATAGCAAAAACCTCTTCTAACTGTAAGGCTTGGAACGGGTGTGAGTACATACACAGAGGTGTACACACAAATGCAAATATATGTACTATAGCTTTAAATTATTTGCCACAGCCAGATACAAATAGATCCATTAAAAAATCCTTTTTGAGCAAGAAAACCAGTAATGCATACAGCCTGCAGGTAATTCATCTCATGTTTATGTTAGTTTTCCATGTTTTGTATGTTTCAGAAAACATTGAACTACCTGTGCCAAGAGAGTGAAAAAAACCCCACTATATATAAAAATGTCTGCATGACCTTACCGACCTGTATATCTATTAGATGTTTTATCAAAAAATAAAATTTCCTCTTCAGTGAAATACCAATATTTTAACATTGGATAAAACCATTGCAACTGAACAATTCCAAAAAGAAACTTTGAAGTAAATATATTTCTAAATATCTGTCTAACTGTTACCAAAAATATCACTTCAGCAATGTCAAAACAGTTCAACCTGGCAATCTCAGAACATTAGAATATAATATTGGATTATAGGAAACAATATTGCATTATTTAGAAATTAAGTCTTAAAACAAGTGCAAATAGAAATAGAAAAAGACTGTACCATCAGGACAAAATTAAGTAAGAAAGCTCAATGTTCCATTTTTATTTAAAGCATTAAAATTTTTCTGTCAAATGCTGTAAAAATCCACATGTTCACTTAAAACTTTCAATTTCAATGAAAAAGTGTTTCCTGATGGAGGATGGTTCTTTGGAAAAATGTTGGCAGCTCTATCAGATAAATGCTTTGAGATAGGCACTCTTCGCTGAAAAGGACCATTAATTTTGAGGGTGACAATTTCTGCAGTAAAGGAATAAGGTAGACAAGGATTGACATCACTTCGTCAGGAGGGAATCCAGATAACTGGTTCCATTTAAAAGAGAAAGAGACCATGCATTTGTTTGCTTCAATAAGTTGGCTGCAGCTTCATTTTGGGCTGGGGAGAGGAGAAAATTGGATGGAGTGAATGCATGTGAGAGACGGTGGGTGTGGATGTGTCTCGGTGTGTCTCTCAGCAGCCATCACAGTGTTAGGGCAAGAGGGGGGTTGTGTGGTTTCCCACTGTGGTGCTATTTTCTTAATATTGTAGCCAAACAGGGAAGAAGGTTTGGAATGACTCACGCTCCCCGACAGAGCTACCTGGCAAAGCCAGACGCCCAGTGACCTCCAACTCAGTCACCCTCTGAGCGAAACTCAAATCTTGCCCATTGATTTCATATTTCCTATTGATGTAATTTCTCTAGCTTTTCCCTGAGCCTCTAAAAGTAAAAAATCTCAACATCCATGTTGTGTATCTCAGTTACAGAAGGCAAAAGGCCCACCGTTCCTCCATTCATAAAAATCCCTACCCCTGTAGCTGGACAGAACATCTCATTCATGTACACGTGGGAGAGAGGAAAGTACTTCGAAGTGAAAAACTAATATGCATAAAAGTGGTCTCCTGAGTATATTTTCCAAGTGCTCAAATTCACGCACAACTTTGGTTAATGGAATTTCTGTACCTATCCCCCTGGAGGGATTTCAAAATGTATTCGGTTTATGAGCGGCTAATTAAATGTGCTTTCTGGTATGCAGGTAATTAGTTGTTTTTAACAATCATTCAGGTGCTGTAAGTAAGAGGTAACGATGAATTTTAATTTTAAAATGTTGATTCTTTTCCCACACTGAAACACATTTGCTGTATTCTAAAAGGCAGGTGACACCATCTTTCCAATTTGGCAATCAAACAACTGAAAAAAGGAAAAGGCATTTCTATTTTTTGCCAGTGTCAGCCTTAAGGCTCTAATCCATCATCCAGTGGATTTAGGAGATCTGGGTTTAGATCAGAACTTGAGTTGTTTTAATTGTAGACACTCAATTTAAAAAATATGCATATATATGTGTATGCGTGTGCACACACACTCAGCTTGAACTTAATCAAGAAAAATGTTCTTTGGTTTATGAGGTCAGATTAGATGCTCATGGTGGTCCCATCTGGCTTTACAATCCACGAGGTTAATTTCTTGATACAACTGAAAAATAATGGATAACTGTGCAAAATTAAATTTGATATATGAAGACTGATAGCTGCTAAATAGAAAAGGTAAATGAAATTTCATTAATAGTGACAGGAAGTCAGAGTTATTTGTTCCTTTAAATTTTATTTTCCTTATCACCAGAGTGTATTCTCATAATGATGGCTTGAGACTTTTTTTACCTTCCATTCACTTAATTTTCATAATATTGTAGCTCTTGTTACTTCAGCAAAGCAATTCTTCACACTTTTCAGTCTTTACAAGGTCAGCACGTGATCCAAGAATTGTGAAGAATTTTGACAAATCTAGAATAAAAATTGTTTTGCTTAATTTCTGTTGTTACCTCATATATCTCTAAAAAAATGAATTCAGTCTACACTGTGCAAATTAACATTTATTTAAAATAAACATTTGTGTTTCTGTCAGGGCTGCTACACCATACTGTTCTGCAGGAAGTTTGCAAAGGCAAATTCAGTTTACCTTGTGGTTTTAATGGCACCAGGGGATTTTGTTTTGTTTCACTCTCACAGTGCAAAATAATCAGAATTTCGTGGTGATTCCATCCTATTGCTTCAGTTACTGGTCTTATCCCATAATTACTCTGTATTTAAAATAATATCATAAAAGCCTATGTGTGGTTGAATGCCTTTCTAATTCTCGAAAAGCAGTGTTGTATCTTCACATTCTGTTTCAGACCCATTAAATCAAAATAGCCAAGTCTAGAGGTGACTAACACCTCTAAATAGCTTGTATATATGATTAATACCTTGTCTAGGATGAAGTGGCAACCCTGTAAATAATTTAATAATACGTTTCATGCAATGCAAAATTGCATTTTGGAGAGCGATGAGGTAACACCCAAAGTTTTGCACACCCCAGGGAAAGAAGGGCCTGCTTTAAGTGGAGGGTAGAGCTGATCACATTTGTAGAATCGCAGAATCATCAGGGTTGGAAGAGATTTTTGGGATCATCCAGTCCAACCATCAAACTCATTCCTAACTCTTTAAAGCTGCTCTTTATCTGGTTTATTTAGCTGGGGTTTTGTTGTTGATTTTTGTTGGCGTTCTGGGTATTATTATGGCGGTAATTAGTGGGGACAAAAATTTCAATTGGCAGCAGCACCCACTAGTTATTCCCTGTAGATCTTTCCTATGGTGGGAGTAGGAGAGACAAAATATGGCTTGCTACAGATGAGGACTTTTGCTGAAGGAAAAGTAGTCCTGGAGAGCTCTTACAATTGTGGTGGAAAGTAGAGACTGGAACCAGTGCAGTTTCAGGCCATTAACAGCTATATGGTGAAGTATCTTGACTCTAACCCTGTCAAAGGCTTTATTAGGAGCACCAGAATCCTGCTTTGCAGTCTCTAACTTGACATATTATCAGAGTTCGTCAGTGTTAGTGTTCTTGAATGGAAAAGTAGAAATAGGATTTTGTGTTTCAGAGTGAAATGTACTTTTGTGCAATAGCATCATGCTGCTGACTTATATTAAAGTGTTGGATTGCTACATGGGTGCCATGAAGCAGAGCTTCTTGTTATGGTATCTCACAGATGCTGGAATTGAAAGGTAAATCATGGCCAACAGTTTGAAGATGCTTATTGTTTTTAAGTGTGTTATAGTACTGCACTTAAAAGTGAGAAACACATTTTTACACATCAACAAATCCATTTATATTATTGTGGAAGGCAGTGAGGTTGGTCAGGCCTATTTTAATTTTGGTGAATTCCTCCTGACTGTTCCCAGTGTCCTTATTCTCCTTCATATGCCTAAAAACAAGTTCCAAGAGGACTATTAAAGTTACAGAGTAACTTTTCATACTGGAAAACTGCCCTATAGTTAATTTAAATATTTGAAGTAATTTTAAATTCAAGATTGTATAAACAGCTTTACCTTCTCCTAACCTGTGAGAAATACTGTCATAAACCTTAAAACATACCACTCTAACATTGCTGAGTCTGAACCTTTCTTTCCTGTTTTCTCCATCTTTCCTAACCTCATTCTGTGAGAAAACAAATTTATATTTTTACTTGATTGGATTGCATAAAACTAGAAAGAAAAAAGGCTTCTCCAGTTCAAGTTTCTGTATTTGTTGATTTTCTTCTTCTTTTGCATGGCTGGCTGTTGCTATAATGGTTTTGTGACACACTTTGCAGAGTGACTGAGTCTTCTGATGATTAAATATGTTATAGGGACACTTGCAAATAGAAGTTCCTCTTCACTCTTTGGTTAACTAACCCCAGGATTTATGGGGAGGAGAGCATCCCTGGGAAGGTTTTGCAAGTTACTGTAGAAATGACATATCATGTTTAATCTGCAAGGTCAGCTGAGCCTTGATGCCTCACACATTTTCAAATCGATCCTAAGCACCTGTAAGTAGATCTGTAAACCTATTCCTTTGAAGTATATTGCCATAAAAAAAAAGCTATATTACTGTGACTTTGAGAGAGCCTTTACTCAGACTGCAGTGCAAAGGATATCCACATGAATACTTAAGTGGGAGGTTGAAATTGGAATTGTATGGTTCACAGCGTTTCACTTTACAGGGACTAAAAAGCGTCCTTCTCTCTGTACATTTTTTTTTTTTAATTTTCTTCTGCTGAGTATCACTTGGCCTTTAGTTAACTGAAGGCTTTTTAGGCTGCTGGAATTAAAATATCAAATTAGGTTCAAATAGCTGCCTTTTTATCCTGACAGCCAAAGCTGGCTTCCTCTCACCTGGAACCTCTTTTAACTTGACACTAGTGGAGAAAACTCTTCCCCCAAACCTCATATAGTAACTTTTTTTTCCACATTTATCTGCTTTTGTGTTCTGTGGGGGATGTCATCCCCAGGATGTGAGGTCAGGGGATGAAGCATAAAAATGTATAACCCATTGGAGAGCACAGAAAGTGCTCTTCCCCAGCACCATTAGTGCAAGGCACTGAAAAAGATGTACATGGCAGCCAGGTGTTGGTAATGGAGTACCCCAAGGGCCAGCAGCATCCAGCAGAGCACAGCCACCACTGCTGCTCCTGGTCCCTGTAAGCAATTCCCACACCATCACTGATCACTGCTCTTCCAGCTTCCTAACTTTGCTCCCTCGCCAGGAAATGCTGAAGGACCTTTTTGTTGTCCTCTCCATTTTCCACAAACATCCTTCTGTTCTCAAGCAGATGAATTTATCCTCTGTCTTCTTTTCAGTTTCTGGGATCCAGAAAAGCCCACAGCCCAGTATCTTTCCTTTAAAGCAGGTTCAAAGAGTTTGTTCTGAATGTCACTATTTTTGATTTTGTGCTCCAATTTTTCTTACATATTAGATTTCTCACCACAGTCCCAGCTGTTTTTACTTATCCTTTTTCTATGGTTTTACAATGAAGAAGCTGATGATGAAGCACGATCCTATCAGACATGTGGCAATCAGCACACAAGAACTGAAGTGCTGGTTCTCCAGTGTGCTTTACTGGCAAAGCCATTTCTTTCACTTTAATCAGTATTTTTATTGGCTTTTTCATCTGCACTGAACCTTATTGGACTCTGCAGTTCTAACAAATGCAGGTTGTTACAAGGGCATGCAGAAGTGCGTTTTTTTCACGTGTCCCATAGGAAGGAAGGCAGAAGGGATTGCTCAGTTGATTGCAGAGATAGGGAAGTGGTGCATGACTATTCAGAGTGGATGTTATGATTTGTCTGGTTAACTCTGATTCCAGCTGAGATTGCCATGATGACTAGAGGTGCAACTCCCAGAAGGTCAACCCTCGCTTGAGCCGTTTCTGTAATGGACTTACAATATATTTTTGTGTTAAGACTTGGCTCTGTTTGAACTCTGCACTGATTGAATACTTGATGAGGACCAGCAAATGCAATGATTCCTCTTAGGAGTTTGTGTTTGATAGCACCCCAATCTCTAATTTACTGTGTGCATGTGCTAGAATGCAAATCATCCTCACAGGGTTGTATAACCAGTGTTTATCCTGACCTGTTTGAATAAGTACATTATGTAATGACTCTGGTTTTGTAATTTTCTGTTTCTTTTTTATAGAATAACTCTTTTCCTTAGGTAAATTGAAACTTGGGGCTCCTAGAACTGCCCTGATAGCCAGTATATTCTTCTTTAAATTAGTTTTCTGCTTTCACACATCTCCTCTGTGTGGTAATATTCTTATAGTTCTGATCCTTAGGAATGTGAGAGGAGGAAAGATTCTACTGATGAAAATACTCTTTTCGGACCCACTCTTATAGCTGGAAAAACAACAAGTAAACTGTATAATTTATTGAATTAAAGCTCTTGCCTTCTTTTACAAAACTAGTCTCATAATATGTGACAACATAAATCACTTACCAGTGGGCAGGTTGGGGACAGATGAATATAGATGGTGTTTACAGTTCTTTTTTTATAGTAATAAAAAATAATGATGCATATATTTGGTTGTACTCTGCTCCATTCTTCTAAGTCACTTTTTTCTTTCACAGTATAGAGTGCATTTATCTGCTGTAATCTGTACATCAAAAGTTAGACATGTGAGTCTGAGTTAGTCTCTTTATATACCCTTGTACTCAGCACAGAGAAGCAGATACCTCTGTTTGTCTTATTTTCTGATAGGTATCCAGGATATTTCAGAGCTTTTCCTCTAGATCTACCGCTGTCTTTACACAGATGATGAAGTGTAGGCTTGAACATCAAACTTTTGAACAGCGATTTATCATGAATCTGTGGTGCAGCTTTTCTAGTTAGGGATGGGTTTTTTTGCCTTTGCATAATTCGTCACAACAGGGTGTTGGACCTAAGTGCAATAGAAATAGGTGCTGATGGCAATATCTTTTCTCTAAGAAAGGAATGAAAGAGTCAGTAGAGAATATCTACTTTTAAAATATCAGCCATAATTATTCCTTAGGGCCAATCTTCACATGTGGTCTCTTTATGTCCCGTTCCTTGGCATGAAACTTGCAACCAAGACACAAATGTGCTTGCCTTCATCATTGCAAGGTTTCTCCTTCTGCCTCTCCACACATCCTCTGCTCAAGGCCAACGTAGTGCCAAACAAAACTCCAGCAAGAGCTTGAGTCAAAGGTGACCCACGAAAAGCCGCAGTCTCTGATGAGCCAGTTTTCTTGGCGTTTGCATCTTCTGAGTTTGGAAAGCACAACAGGTTGGTACTAGTAAGTGTGCCATGTGTGCTACTGCTGGTAAGCGCAGGTACTGCTTGGGGTGTAAAGCCTTGTCTTTGGGGAAGCTCTTAGACGTTCATAGCTTCTATATTTTGATACTGGAGCATTCTTAGAAGCAAAGAGTTAAAGACTGAACTGATTAGATACTCTTCCAGTAAATTTGTTGCATTTTGATCTCAAGTAGCAGTGGTAAAATTATAAAAGTGTTTAGAAACTGTTAGATGATCTGTGCAAGATATGTCTCATCTAAACTAACAAACATGGACAAGTAAGCAGACTAGTGGGATTTCTAAAATAATGAACAGATACCAAAATAAACAATAAGAAATAATAATTTTGTCATGTGGTGAGTCACCTCTTTCTTACAAAGTGCTCAGCAACAATGTTCTGAGTTAATGATTTTCTGTGACTATGAATCAAATATTAAGTTAAATCAAAGAATTTTACAAGTTTCAACAGTTTTTTGGAAGGAATAGATAGTGATTATGGCAAATGCAGACAGAAAGCAAAGAATTTTGGGGATAATTTAACAGAAGATCAGAGCAGGACAACTTAACCATTTGCAGCTATCTCCAATTCCATGTGTTTCTCTTCCAGGAGTAACACATGTAAGTCTCATACAGAATGCTTGCATTTTAGATAGCAAAGGTCATGTCCTAGAAATACACTTTTAGTGCCTCTTCCCTTATATAATTTTAGAATTAGAGATAGTGTTTACATTATAACTGTATTTTTTAACTTTAAAGTGGAATACTTCTGATGTATTTTCTGTTATGTGCTCACCATTTACATCACTGTGATTTCAAAATCATTTATGTCCAACCTATTCTCTTGCAATACAATTAAATCATATTGACAGAAGGTGAATTAAAAGAGATTCCTGATTTTTATTGCATTTCTACAATATTTTTCCATTTGTTGGGCAGTTTTCTGTGTAAATTTGAAAAATGCAGCATTATAAGACTAGAAAATTTAGCAACAGTGCTAAGGCCAGAGTCATGTACCTGACCTATGGATATTTTTTTAAATAGCTCTAGTAATTTTCTGGAATAAGTAATTTGCATGCCTATGATATATATTCATAGAACTTAATGCACTAATTTACCTTCATATAACCCTAATATTTGAAAATAGTTTTGTCCTAGAGGTATCTACTCAAAGAGAATATTTTTGAAAGACTAAACGCAATAGAAATTCAGTTTTTACTTTTGTCTGTGTGTCCCCATTAGTTCATTTCCTTTGCCCCCTCCTCTGTGCACTGATTACTTTGGGTACCTGGCTAAGTGATGTCCCACAATTGACACACCCTGAGGAAAAGCCCAAGACAGCACTTAAGTGAGCCAGCTCGGGTTCACGAAGCAGGCTGGTTACATTACGGTGTTATGAACTGATTTGCCCATTTTCTCTGCAGGAGTAATTAGGCCAGGCAAAGTGCCAGCTTAAATGGTTCTGCTGTGCAATGTAGCCTGTTAAAAGATACCTCACATATCTCTGCTTGCTGCCAAATTTGCTCTGAGCAGTCTTCTGGGCTACCAGCTACCACCACCCCACCGCTGGGGTCCTTGGGCAGCCCTGGGGAGATGGGCTGGCAGAGGGAGCTGAGCTGGGCTGGGATGCTTCTGGTTCACCAAAGGCCTCTCAGCTGTCCAGGGGTTGTGCACTGGGAATGATCCATCCCTGTTCAAATAGTTACATGCTTTGAAGGACCTGCTGATTTTCACTCTGATTTTATATGAAGTGTTCTTTTGTATATGCATATAGGCATTTCCCCCCTGAGGGATTACTCAACTAAAGTGTAGGCATTTGTACGCAACAATGGTAAATATCTGTGTTTCTATATGTGTATATTTTTGTTGAATAAAAATTGTTTTTATGGAATGTCCCTGTGGTTAGCAAAGGATATGGAGTGTCTGAAACACCAGTGTAGCAAAATGGCCATATCAGGGCAAGAAGCAGCTGCCAGTTTCCTATGGCAAATGTGTAATTTCTGTTGTTGTTAGTGTCCTCATATCTGCTGTAAGAGAACAGTTCCTTGAGAAATACATTCAGCGTAACTTTGCATATTGTACCAAATAACACCTCGGCACTTCAGGTGTTCTTCCATTCAGGAAAAATAAAACATTCAAATTTCTGAAGACAGTTACATTCTGATCTTCGCTCTCTGAAGGAAGAAAAAAACCACCTCCAAAGCTCTACAGCATTATAAACACTCTGCATTTTCCTATTCTTCTCCTTGCCACGTGTACAAAATAAAAATAAAAAATAATAACAAAAAGAAAACCCAAATGAAAAAAGCAATTAAACTGTTCCCAATAGTCAGAAGATAATAACAAGAAACATAGGACAGGTGGTAAAACGAATATTAACTTTTGCTTTTCTAAATGTAGAGTGCTTGACACGTATTTGTAGCAGCAATGTTTTTTTAATGGAAATGCCTGTGGTTGACAATGTAAATATGATTCCATGTGAAGCATTTGTATTATATAAGTGAAAGCATTCTGCTCTCCCTACTTCTAGCAGGAGACTGTTCCACAATCTGACAGACCCACTCTTAGATTTTTTTTTTTCTTGAACTTACCTTAATGCTTCTTATCTGAATATCACCCTAGGACTGTGTAGAAATCTCTACGGACTTTCTTGGAAAATTTGTTTTCTTATTCATATCCTTCCAATCACTAGCACAGGTTCTCCTTTCCCAAACCTACCTCATGCTACCTTCATTTGCAGCTTGAAATTGGGCCTTTTGCTTCTTCCCCCTCTGGCTCATCCATTCAGGAAGAGATTCGTCAGTCAGGAGGATTGTGGGGTGGAGGCAAGTTCTGAAGGGGAATGGTGTTTGCAAGGTAAAGGCAAAGCAGAAGATCAGCATGGAAAAAATCCTACTTGATTCATAGAGAGGGGTCCATATAGTTTCCTCTAGAACTATCAAGGCTTTCATTTCTGGAGAAACACAGAATTCCCAACTGTTTATTTTACAGGCTCTTTTTTAATTTAAAAAAATTTCTTGGTTTTAAGGTCATTTACCTTTTTTTGTGAGCAGTTCATTATACAACAGTTCTCAGAGTGTTTATTCCTGTCTAATGAAAAGGCTGTGGGAACTGCTAGTATATCAAGGGCCGTGTGCTGATAACTTTAATGATACATTTATTTATTTGAAATACTTCAATGACCTCTTGGCAAGCTTCAAGTGATGAAAGACCAAAGGAGTAATACTTTTGCAGTTCCTTGATGTCCTCAGAAGAAAAAAAAATTAGTAGTTGTAATAAATAAATAAGCAGATAGAGTTATTCAAAATGAGAAAAAGTCATCTCAGATTCTGACCCTGCATGTTCTAGTAATAAGGTCTATCAACAGAGAAGGAGTTACGGAATCTAAAGCCTTTAAGATTAAGGAAAGACTTAAAGAGTTGAGATCAAAAACCCTGGAGCTTTGGTTCCTGAAAACCAAGTGATTTTTCAGACGGGCTGAATACTTGTTTGAAGACTTTGAAATGCTGTGAGATGATATAATGCTGTAAGGCCACAAAAGTTCTGAGGCCTCAGACATTGTTGCCTTTGCTTTCTTTGGGTCATTTGCCTGAATTAATTTCGAGGATGCTGTATGTTAAAAAAAAAAAGGAATAATTTTAAGTTAGAAAGAATAAAGTCCATGATACACCAAATATGGTGAACTACGAAAATTTAAAGCTCTTTAAAAAGACGAGATGGGAAAATGCTATGAAGCAGTGAAACAGTGTGGAATTCTGGATGGATTTGGCCTTACCAAGAAGAAACAGTTTTTCCAAAATGTAGACACCCTAGTCATGATAGCATTGTGTTTCTTTGATTTGATTCTCTCCTGCCTCACATTTAATTAATTTAGAGATGTGCAGTTGGTATGATTTAAAAGCAAACACCTTGCAGAAACAGTAAATGACACCATGTGGTGCCAAGGTATGGACTACTGCAATTAATGAGCCAGAGCATTGAACCAAAGAGGGAGAGCAGTCAGAGTTAAGGAATATGTTCACAAGCGGAGTGGGTTTAAGGCAACAGGAGGCTATCCCAGAGCTGTACCCTTGTACAATGTAGAGAAGTTACACAGGGAACCTGATACTGCAGTCTCATGGTTCTTCCTAGGCTCAGGATTCCCTGAATGCAGTCCAAACACCCTTACTTTTATTTCAGAAGGAAAAGTGTAGGTCCATTATAATAAGTTAAATCATGTGTCTGTACTCATTTCAACATATATAATGGTATTAAGCATATGCTAATTAGTGACCATGAAATAAGGGAGTTATTTCCCCTCTGAGGGGAATGAGAAAGACATGTACCAGGCCCTAGACTTCAGAAGATCAGACTATAGCTTTTCAGGTAATTGGTAGGCATGATCCTTTGAGAGGAAAAAACAGCTCAGGAGAGCTGTCAGGTATCTAGGGATGGAAAGGACAAGATCTTTCCTGGTACTCAGGAAAATGAGTTGCACCAGGAAACTGGCTTGGGAAGTGAGGACTGAGTTCCAGTGCAAAAAGGTTATATGTAGGAAGGACAGGCTAACAAGAATGCTTCTACCACTTCATTAGAAGGAAAAGGGGAAAAAAAAAAGAGGAAGACATGTGCCCACTTCAAAATGGGGCAGGTGATACAAATAGGCAAATGCAGAATAGGCAGAATTGCTTGGTATTGTCTTTGTGATTCACAGCAAAAGAAATTCTCCCAAGCCAATATATGCAGAGAGAGTTTTCAAGGAGAGAAACTACAACCTGCAATAGTAGAAGACAGTTGAGTCAAAAATCTCCTAAAAAATTTTAACACAGGAAAGTTCATGGGTCAAGACAGATGCATACAAGGATGCTTGGAAAGGTAGCTGATTTCACAGAAAGGCCACTCTGTCTTCTTCAGAAATTGTGAAAACTGGGGTTTAAGAACTGGGGTTTTCTTCAGAAAAAGCAAGAAGAAATTATCCAGGAAACTAGAGGCTGGTCAGCTTCACTCTGATCCCTGAGAAAATTATGGAGTGTGTTCTCTTGGATGCTATTACTGGGCACATGAAGGACAAAATGATGACTGGGACTAGCCAGCATGAATTAATCAAGGGCTAACCATGTCTGACCAACCTCATTGCCTTCTGCAACGAAATGACAAGCTCTGTGGATAAGCAGAGAACAGTGGCTGTTATCTACTTTGACCTAAACAAGACTTTTGACATGATCTCCTGTAGCATCCAAGAATTTAAGTTCAGACATTTCAGTCTCAGCGAGTGTATTAGTACAAAGGTGAAAAATTGCCTGAATTGTTGGAATCCAAGGGAATTAATTAATGGTTTGTAATCTGCCTGGAGGCCTGTTATGAGTGGAATAACATTTGTGCAACTGGCAATATTTGCTAGAAAAGCAGAAAATGTGACAGCCAGGAGTCAGCATTGGAATTCATGACTGAGTTGAACCACTGTGTCAGCTCATTGCCTGGCAGTCTAGGTGCTTGCTCATATCTGAGATAACAAATCTGCTTCCTTTAAGAAAGAGATAAAAAATACAGGTGGGAGACTTACTGCAATGTTCAATTCCTTGCTGCATGCAGAGAGAAGTAAAGGTGTCTTAAATATGCAAAGACCCTTGGCACAGTGACTCTGACAGAAGAATTCAAGCCTGGCCAGTGAGGATTCCCTAGGGAACATATAAGGGTGAGGGTGATGAGAGAGACATGTCAGGGATAGGAGCAAAGTATGATGTGATGTAGGTACTCCAGGTAGTGCTCCAAAATGGAACCAAGGATGCTCTGAGGCATAGGAAGGCCCTCAGAACACAGCAGAGTTTCCTAATATTTCTTGGTTCCTAGAGGAGTTTAAAAGGAAAAGACAAAATACCAACGCAGCATCATCCTATTTTTTCCTTTTGGCAATGTACTAAGGCTGACTTTAGGAAGGATCTTTTAAATATGTATTCATTTTCTCTCAGAAATCTAAAAATGTTCTCTCCCACCATTGAATTCCATCATAATGACCAGTGGTATTATCCTGGCTCCGGACAGGACAGGGTTAATTTTTTGCACTAGTCAGGAGGGAACATGGCCAGAACCTGGAGGTTATTCTATAACCAGCCCCCATCATTGCCAGGCATGGTGGGAAGGGAGTCTCTTCCAGGTATAAGCGCTCTCTACCAGGTTGGATTAAGCATGGCAGAGGGAGTGGTGGGATAATGCCAGTTCCCAGCTGGAGGGAGCAGTCAGGGTGGCTTGGCTGTGGCTGGGTTGGGTTGAGCTCTGTGGTGAGAATTTTTTCAAGTGATTCATCTCTCTCTCTTTTGTACACTTTTAGTATTAGTATTGTTGCTGTCACTGTTTGGTTTTTCTTATCTCATTGCTGTTTCCAGTAAATAAGAGATTCCCAAGGATGTCAGTGTTTCAAAGGGTTTGCACCACTGGGGGTGCTGCTCACAGTTTAGCTCTGCCACCTTGGGCCAGCACCCCTCACTGGCCTCCACGCTGTTGTGGTGACACAGCAGAGCTGCCAGACTCCCTGCGTTACCCCCTGCTTAACTCTGCTTGTGTCTCACTCCAGTTTTTTACACTGTCTCTGAAATAACCATACCCGTAAAGGTATATCAACATATAATATTGCTTATTTAATAAAGTTTTATTTTCTCAAAAGACCATTAATGACAGTCTGTAAAGAAAATAAATAGAACTAAGAAGATAGACAGAAAAGAGACAGGTGAAGAACGATATGAAGCTATTACCCTCGCTACGAGAGCCTTCTGCCTTGTGCTGTGGCAGGGCAAGTTGAAAACCTGTAATTGTGCTCACTGACAGGCTGTCTCAAGAAACAAGCGTTTGATTGTGATCATCCTTGACAAAGATATAGGGCACAGGCACCCATGGACGCCTAATTTATGGATTTTATCTTGTTTTATAAACTGTCTGTGGGGTTAAATTGCTGAATAGGAAATGCAAAGTGAGCTGGAGACAAGGTATTTGAAAAGCAGAACTCAAGGAAGAGTAATAATAACGACAGACCAAGGAGATCAGAGAGCTAAAAGACTACTTCAGCTAAATAAACAAGGAAACCTCTGACCTCTCTGAAATCCAGTAAGCTGGTTATTGGTCTAAGAAATAATGTTGCTTTATCAGCTCATTTTTAAATGGGCTCAAAGTAACAATTGTTAGAGGTATTTATAACAAAGAACCTTTGAGTTAATCTATAATTTTTTTTGTTGTGCACAGATTGCTGCTGTTTTCCCAAAGGTGGTTTCTCCTTTTCCCAGAAGAAATTGCCTTACCTTTCTTTGGAAAAAGGCAGCTAGCTGAGGGTAAAAAAAAAAGAAGAAAACAAAAAAAAGAGAGGGGAAAAAAAGGCAGTATTTGGCCCAGCAGATGTCTTTAGCTCTACAATTTTAATTTGCTTTCATTTATTTCTTTTTATCCTGAGCCCCTCCATGGTAGTGTCTGATTACAAGTTCCCAGCTGTGATGGACACATTAAACTATGAGTATTTTTAGCAATATTATATTTTTTCACTGCTGACAGGACACTGAAGGATTCTGTTTATGGCAGTAGGCTGCTTGGTGACTTCCAGCACATCACTTTCATCTCACTGTTTCACAACTTTCCTGTCTTATATGGAAGACAAAGACTTTTACTGACACAAGTATTACTGTATAAAGGGCATGTGTCTATATTATGCAATTTCTTTCCAATCACAAAACAGAAGCAGCTTGATATGACTTTTATGTCTAACTGAAATTGATGCACAGCAGTTCTGCTTTAACTGAATCCAACTGACTGCCTATGAAAATGTGACCCTATAAAATCAACAGGGTATGATTCCCGTTTGACAGCACCCATATGGAGCACAGCAGTGAAATTAGTGACAAAGCTAGGACCTCACACCAAGTTTCAGCCCTGGATGAACTTCTGTATTGTGACCTAAGAATTATGCACAGAAAACTAGTCTTCAAATTAAGTCTAACAAAGACCAAGCTGCTGCAGACAACTTACAAACATATAAAAGAATTTCATGTGAATTTGTAGTTATATTTCATACCGTGATTATAACAAAAAAATTGTTTGGACCCCTTTGCTCTCATCAGCCAAATAACCAACACTATGCCTGGTTCATGAGTGCTCAAAAAACCTGCAAAACAGGAAAAGAAAATTCAATCTCTGTAGGGAAAATAGGCTTTTTTCAGAGTTGAATTCTTAATAAAGTGAGATTAATTGGGCTGTATTTAGATGCAGGGATGCACGGGGATGTCTTCAGCTATGGGACTGAGGCAGATATGCTCTGATAGTTTTAGCTGCAAAATGGAGAAGGTTGTGTACGGCTCCTACTCATTCATTTTGCCAAGGGCTATCATTGCCATGGCAGCTCAACAGATTGGGGCATGTGTCCAGCCATCCCCTGCCACTGCCAGGCCCAGGGAGGGCAGAGCATGCCAAGATGCAGCATTTCACCTTGGCAGCCCGCACACAAACACACATTCTGCTCCACAGTAGTAATTTCTGTGAAAGGGGTACCAGCTGCAACTTTTATTAGCAGCATCTTAGGTTCCCTCAAGTATGTGCTCTAGACTTTGCCAGGGAGCTCGACTGTCTGTATATCAGATGCTAAACATATGAACAGGGGCATATATTGCGTTAATTAGAAACAGGTATTTTAAAATACATTTGAAGCAAAAACATCTTCACATGTGCTGTTATCCAGCTTGCAGGTGTAAAATGCAATCAGCATCTTGAATGTGACAAGGGTATCTTGATTTTGCCACAAGTAAAATAATGATCATGGTCCTTTGAAAGTCATTATTAATTAAACTAAACAGTGACTAAAATTAAAAACTGCAAGTGTGAAAAAGACCTAATGCCAAAGTTAAATCCATTAGTCAATTTAATTGCTTTGTGACTTGTTGAAGGCTGAAAACATCTTGTATAATATTAAGTGGTAGGAAAAACAGGTTATTTAAGTATTTTAACTTAATTGATGTTAAAAAAGCAACCTTTACCTACGTTATAAAAGAGATTTCAAAGTAGTTTCTTCTTCATGGTCTACTGACAATTGTAAATACAAGTAATATTTGTAGTTTTTGTAATCTCTCTAGTCCAAAAGCCCACTGTGTCATATATCTGTCTCTGAATTACTACCCTGTTTGCTGATAACAAGCCTAATAATAGAATAGCTTGAATGTCCTTCCCAAATATTACATTTTAGTTAAAGCAGGATTTAAATTCATTGCGGTCAGTTCAGACTTTCATTGGATCTGCTAAATATTCAAGGTAAAGGAAGCCTTTCAAAATATGAAATCAATACATGCATTCTGTGGCATCAGATGGTGGGTCCTCCTTTGATGCCGCTCTGCTCTTCTATCCCAAGTACTTCATGTTCCACACCAAAGGCGACACTTCACTTTGAACAACTGGAGTTCAAACTGTGCATGGAAAACATATTTAGATACTCTGAGTGCTTTTCCCTTCAGATGTATTAGGCTTTATAAGATTGCTCTTTTCCTTTAACACTACTGCTGTTGAAATACATTTAAAATGTATCACAATGTATTCTAAGCACATAGTAAAATTGCACAAGTAATAGTATGGTAGTTTAAAGGAATGAGGTAGATGCCATACTATGAGCTATATGATAATGGGATGGTATTTACATGTTGCAATTACCAAATAAGTGGTATATTTTGATTCTTTTTAATGAATTGTCAGCAGTGCCTGTAATTTGATTTAGATAGGCTTTTATCTTTAAAGTATTCTAACTACTAATGTAATTTCCACCAAGTAATATAGTGCTATATTTAAAAGTTAATTTTATATTATTATGTAAGTATTAATATGTTTGGATTAATTTAAATATTGTAATTCAATGCAAGATTATAATGCATTATTAGTGTCTATTGTTTAATGTTATTTATAATATCAAACATCCTGTTGATATTTTTAAATAAAAAAATAGATGGGTAGATAATTTTACAGTGTAGAATTAGGAAAATGAAAGAGATGCATCTTCTCCCTGTTATCTCTGTTTCTAGTCTGTCCTTTATTGCATTTGTTTCACAAGATATTAAAGATCTAATGAATATTCAAATATTTGCAAGTTCTATTCCAGCACCATAAAGTATACAAACAAAACACATGCACTTTACATATAATTACATTCTACATGTATCTCTGTTTTACAAGACCTTGGTGCTTTTAGCTGTTACAACTGAGTTTTTGTAGGAATTGCATTCCTAACTTGACACAAGGAATTATCTAGACACAAAATTACAGAACCTTGAATTAAGTTGGCCATCAAGAGCAAGAGATGGAGCAACCTCTTAATTATCTGCATTCATTCTACATCCTACACATGAAAAACCAGCCTCCTTTCTCCATTCCAGCTCCTCTTGTAAGGCAGAAGGACACTGAGATTCTCATTCAATCATTGGTGAAACTAATTGCTTGAAATTACTCATTTCTTATATTTGGACCAATGTTACCTGAAGGAGTAACTCTTCTTGCTATGTGACAATATAATATAGAGAACTGCTCTTTTGATGGTTCCTCCATTTATAGGAATTCCCAAGATAACCAAATCCTTTCAGGATAACCCTGGAGATACTTGTGCCTCCTCATAATTAATCAGAATTGTATCTTATAATACACATAAGTCTGCCCTTTCTTTTTTTTTTTTTCCAAATGGAAATATAAAAACCTTTAACATTCCATTATTTTGAAAACAGACTGTGAGAACTGAATGAAACAATTTGTATATTAAAGTGTTTAAGATAATTGCAGTACAAAAAAGCAATTTAATGATTTAGAAAATAAAAAAGTCTGTAGTCTGTACTTAGTAAAAACCATTCTTGACACTTTAAAATGAATGAAATATTTTACAACTGTCCTTTTAACTCTCTCTTCTCTTACTTTAATTTTTCTAAGTCAATCTTATCACTCTTAGTATTACTCACTACTATGTTAGATTCTAGACTGCATAAAATAATAAAATTTATGGATTAAGAAAAAAATACTGGGTTTTTTTAGGAGAAGACCCAAAATTACTTTTGAGTTTGAAACTGCACTCTCAGAACTATGGGAAAACAATGTCTCCAGTTTTGCTGCCATAAGTAGTGCATCCCTGTTGTGATGACCATGAAGGCTTGTGTGCCACAGAAACTAAGCAATAAACCCCAAATGTTAGTTGGTTTTGAATTTCCCCAAATTTTTCTGTTTCTCTTCTTCACTCCAGTGCTTTTGGCTCATGATTCATCAGCTGAAACATGTCTTAAAGTGCTTGGCTGTATAAGAACAAACTGATCCAGAAATAAAAATGCTTTGCTAATCCCAGGTCTCAGAGATGAGGGCAGCAGCCTTTCCTCACAAAAAGATGCAGAACCTATTTCAAGGAAGGGTTTATCAGTACCTCAGAAATGTCAGGATGGAATTATACAGTTTCTTGTGAAGAATCACTCCTTGAAGGTTTTATATATATATATACACACACACACATATATATATATATATATTTATAATCGTAGAAGAATTTAAGTCAGAAGGGACCTCTGGAAATCACTGAGTCCAACAACTGGTTTCAAGCAGTACCAAATCTGAAATTTGTCTTCCTGAGGCCCTGCTCCACTTGAATTGTGGAAATGTCAATGAATTCTACAGCCTCTTGGGGCAGCCTGTCCCAGTGCTCAGTCATCACTCACCAAGAAAATAGTTTTCTCCTTCTGTCCACTCAGAATTTCCTTTATGACAATTTCACTTGAGTCCTTTTGGTATGAGTCTCTGCAAAAGTCCATCTCCACGTTTTTGATAATCCTGCCCAAGCAGCAGGCAGCAGCAGCCAAGTTACCATTTAGACTTCTCTTCCTCAGGCTGAACAAACCCAGCCTCTCCTTGAATTCATGTTCCAGTCCTTTTAGTGCTCTTTCTCTGGACTGTCTCTGTTTTTCCAATGCCTTTGTTTTGCTTGAGACCCAGAACTGGCACTAATGAGCCTGAAACTATTACATGAGTCAGCCATCAGGTAAAAAAGCAATGCAAAACACTGCATCTGGCTAAACAAACCACAATGCTGGCAAAGTTCTGTAAAGATGAGGAAGAACAAGACAGAAATGCCCTTCATCCCCACAGTGTTCAGCAAAGCAACAGAAGGGCACCAGGGAAATTCAAATTATGAAACATTCTTGATGAAATATTAATAAAACCATACTATGGTCTTAATTGCTATAATTTAACACCCTGTATGGTATAAATATTTTAGAAACATGGTAAAATGGAACATTAAGAAGGGGTCAAGGGATAATAATATACATTAATCTTGATTGGTGGAGATGTATACCTCATACTTAATTTATGTCTATACTACTGTTCTGTATTCATTTTTGAACTGTAGTGGCTGGAATAAGCTATATGTATGTATCTTATGTTGAGACATGCATGTTATGTGTATATGTGTTGATTATTGTAGGTATTTAGAAAGTACAGGGCTCTAATGTATTATATATATAGAAAGGATTTTTAAAATGCTTTCACAAGAGCATCCTCTCCTTTAGAAATCAGTCAGGGATCCAGCAGTCTACAAAAGCAAGAGGGTCAGGAAATATGCAAACCACTTTCTCACAAAATTATTTCCTGAGGAAGTCATTATCTGTACTGCCCTTGTAATAGCCACCTTTCTTTTTCAGCAGCAAATATTTCTTTTAAGGCTAGTTTCCATATATTTCCATGAAGGGGAAACCCTGGAAAAAAGCCTGCACTCCAGCCACACTGCAGGGCAGGGAGAGCCCTGCAAGGATTGCTTCATGCACAGCCTTAGGGGTGAGTGCTTTGCAGCCTGTCTTGGTAGGAGAGTCTGCCTGACAAATACAGCAGTCAGAGAGAAGTCAGAAAATGTATCACCCAGCTTTTAACTCTCCTATAGATTTTCACCCCATTGTGCTAATATTCTTCAGAAATTAGCATGCAGAAATTGTTTGAAATTGCTGGCACTCTAATAGTGACCTATGCCCAAATATGCATAAAGGGGATAGGCATTTCATTTACATTTATTGAAAATTGTATGCAGTAATGATTTCTATGTGTTAAATTGCATAATCCATACAGGTCTGACAGTCTTATAAGGGCTGTGGGCCAATGTCCTCTTTTCAATGCATCAGTGCCAATGAAAGAGGTTATCATACCCTTGACAGACATTGCTGCTGTCTTGTGTCTGCTGGTGGAACTGCTCCTGTGGTCACCCTCTAAACCACGTCAGTCAAAATTTACCAGGTAGGCTCAACCAGTTTAAATAGCAGATTTTTTGCTAATGATGCACATTTTGCAAAAATAACAGGTAAGGTGCTATTCACAAGAGTGTGTAGCTGGCGTTTTGATGGACAGCAAGCGCTTTTACCAGCAGGGCAGACTCCTGATCCACAGTATTATTCCACTGATCCACAGTATTATTCCACAGCCTCTCCCTCTGTCTATTCAACTCTCTTCTTTAGTTCTTATACTTCTGCAGTTGTTTATGATATCTTTTTAAAAACACAGCTTGGCAAAATGCTTTTCTTTTGGGATATATGATAAGTGCACAGAGGTTTGAGATACAGAACAGCATTTTGACCAATGAGAGGTTTATAGTTAGACCTACTCGGATGGAACTGGCACCACAGGGAGTGGGACATCCCAGGTAACCTTTTTCACACTTTGAGGGGATGTCCTAAAAAATGTTCCCTAGTGTTTAGAGGAGGAATGGTGCCAGCAGAAACTCATGCCAGTAAGCACTGGGTTAAGCCTTTTGCAAAGGAGAGACCTCTCCATCACGCCATTTACAGAAAAGGAAAGCTTCGCCTTTGCTTCCAGCACTTCTGGGAGAGCTGATCAGAGTGTCCTTTCCTGCCATTTCTCCTTATTTTAGATCCTGCCAATAAGTCTCTTCTGCTCCTAGCAGTGAAACTGTGAAAGTGCTGCAGCTTTTAAAGGATTTATAAGGCTTAGCTGATCACATCACTTCCTATGCCAAAAAATAAGCTAAAGAATGTTGTATGGATGGATGCAGCTTTGGCATTCTGCTGTTCTGTTGCCTAATACCAATTCCTTGTTATCTGTACTCCTCTCTGTAGCCAATTATTGTATCCACTACTTCGGTAGAAATAAGCTCTTTTGCACAGGAACCACCTTTTAGTTGTATGTTTGCACAGTGTCTTTGCCACAGTGATACTGGCCATGAAAAGCATTTGTAAGTGAGGTTGTAATAATCAGAATATTTTGTGCATTGCCAGATCCTGCAAAGTAGCCATCCTTCACACACTCAGCCCTTTCCTGTTAAAGCCTTCTCCTCAGTCCCATCAAATGTGCATAATCACAGACACAGGCACATGCAAATTCTGTAAATGAATTTAGAACCGTTATCTCTGCAGGCCAGCATTTATCTTTCTGATTCTGCACTCCACCCATCCAAGGATAAACATAATGGGTTTTTATTACTTGATTAAAGTTTATATTCTTTAAAAAATATTGGGCCTCTATTTCTGAACTATAAGTAGTCTTTACTGATTCTTCCCCTTCTTGATGTTTTTCCAGAAATTCTTTTAAAAGTAATCAAGTAGCCTTCAGAATTTTCCTTAAAGCAGAATTATGAAAAACTGTTTTGAGAAACACTGAACAAGTTAACATCGTCCCTATTCACTCTCACCTGAAAGCTTTATTGGGAGTCCTGTTACTAGTGGCATTCTTGGTAATAAATATTTTCATTTTATTCTGAGGCACAGCAAATAGGTTTTGTTAGTGACTGACCTTGTGCATTAGCTGTGTTATTCATGATTTAGTGAGCCAGTCAGTTGAAATATTGCTAATGTTTTCACAACTCAGTCTTGTTACATTTGTGCCACAAGGATGACATTAAGTGTAGTTGTAGATGAATAACAAATAACGTGTCTCGAAGTTGTGTTTTGGATCATTAAAGAAATGAACCTACAGGGTGCTGTTTTATTAACTGAGGAAATGACTGGGGAAAAAAAATGACAGTTCTTGAATGTGTATTTATTAAAAATAACAGTTTGGCATGCTGAGAATTAGTGGTAGTGTCCGTTAAATTTTTCATAAACCAGTGCAAATACACTACGGTGTCCATCTGAAGATTCGACAGGTTTTAAATAAGAGTAAGAATAATTCATACATTTCTGGCTGTTTATATGAGAAGACTCAAAGTGGCGCAAGCAGGTGAATGCTAAAAAAGTAGAGCCTAACAAAGATGAGGATTAATAATTAGATGCCGATATGGGTATTTTAAAATATTTTATATTATAATATGAAAGGGGGTCAGTGTACCTTTCAGGGAGACCCTAGGGAGGAGTGGATTACTTCTTTAAAAGCACAGCAACTGTTCTTGAATTTCTTTTCTGGAGTCCCTCAGTTTCTTCTATGTTAAAAAATATGGAAACTATAGAAAAAGGAGCTGGTAAACTTCTGGAGACATGGTTTAGTCCTTTCCCTTGTCCCAATAACTCATCATCTATTCTAAAGAAACCACAGGTCAGTTTAGTTCCAGATAACCAAATTTCCTAAATTTCTACAAAGCTACAACCACGAGTAGCAACCTCTGGATCACTTCAATGGTTCTTTCTGCTTATAAAGCACCCCAGTTAATAGAGCTAGAAAAGTGAGAATGCGGGGGAAAATGTATTTTAGCTACTACTATTCCTAGACACTAAGAAAGTAATTTTTCTTCCTATTAGATGGGGATGGTCACAGAAGCTTATAATCTTTCTTTTTCTAAACCATTAAAAGAACAAGGAACAGATCTTACATAAAGTTTGTGTTTTTAAAGTAGACAGATGGTTCTTATTTAAAAATAAGAAAACACAAAAAGGAGATGCAATGGATATCCTGAGGGATCAAAATGAGGTACATGGAAGGAGAGAATGTTCAAATAGAAGCAAAAAGAAGATACAAAACTAGAATACTAGCAACCTTTGAAAAGGTGAGTAACTGCTATTATGCTTGATTTTTTTCAGTAGTATTTTCAGCACAAGAAAATTAGAGCAATCTGTTGAATTCTTGACTATAAATAAAAGAAGGCAGAAAAACTGTTCTTTTATAATGTTATTCTGTAAGCCTGTCTATTTAAAAGGAAAGGAAAGAAGCTGTATCCTAAAGCTTATTTTATGGACTGTTACTTTTCACGGGGTGGTGAAGGTGAGGAAGCAAAGACTTCTCTGCACTGAAAGGGTTGAGAGAGGCCCAGGAGGTCCTTCTTACCCACCCATCCCCTGGGACCACAAATTTCTAATTTTTAAATGCTAAGGTTGAGCAAGTGATGGTGAACAAGTGATGGGACTTTGAAAAGGACAGTTAAAAGTTGATCTAGGCATTAGTGGTCATTCCAGAAATAGCTTTGCAGAGCAGCATTCCCTGCACTTGCACCGGTAGTGAAGCCACTTTTGTCTCCTTGAACATATTCTGCTCTACCTTCAGCTCAGCATCCTGCAGGTTGTTTGATCTTAATTTTCCATACAGAGTTGAAACTTGTCAAAGAGTACTTATGTGAACAAATTTTGATGTGAAAAGTGGAATGACACTTCTTTTTTTGATTCCCTGCTAACATGGCTGAATTGGTACAACTTTTGCTATAAATAATGGATAAGTGTTTTAAGTATGCAAGCAAATTGTTACACATACATGCACTGCACTCTGGCAGGTAACGTGCAGCATTGCATTGTCACTGTTAAAATGGTCAATAGTATTAAAAATTGCCACTGTAAAGAATTCATTGAAATATAGTCTGTATTTCTAAAACATGCATGACCAGAGCATGTTTTGGTTTTGTGTTTTTTTTTTTATTTTATTTTTTTTAAATAAAACTCTTCTGTTGATAGACATCAAGTTTCTTACATTGTTTAGGAGAATATTTTCAATAACAGGTTCCTGAAGCTCTGGGGGGGGGAAAAAAGTGGTTTTGAATAGATAATTTTTTTCATTTCTGCAGTTCTAATTCATGTAAACTGGACTTCTTCATACTTTGAAAACAAAAGCAGGCCTTTCCAGCCCTGTATTTATATATGATGAATAAATTATACCCATCTTAGGATGGGATAACTAAATATCTGGCGATACCTATTTGCTTCTCTTGACTAGGGAGGAAACCTTAACTGATTTCTTAGTTGAGACAGCAAACTTAGTAGAGATGGATCCCACTGTGAAGCAAAAAAGCTCCAGAGAAATAAAAAAATGAAGTTTCATATATACCAACCTCCTTTACTGCAATTTAAATATCAGATTTTAGAATAGCAGTGTGCTCATTTTAAAGGCAAGTTAAGGGGAAACATACAATTGAGCAGTTATTTATTGAATAAGTGGAACTAAATCAATGCAAGCAGTCATGCAGAAAGAACGTGTTTAAAATACCTAATCTATGCAAACAGATAGCTACCTGAGGTCCTGATGCATCAAGTCATTGCAGCTCTATCCTTGAGTATTACCTGACCATGGGTGTGAGAAGTAGGTTGTTTAGAGTGGCAGAAGTGACACTATTTTGGTGAATAAGTTTTAAAAAATACTTGATTCAAGTATGGCCCAATTTTCCTCTTATGGAAACATGCAGTGTCGCTACTTGCCTGACAAAGGGATTTTGTGTGTATGTTTTGAAGAGAATTAAAGACAAACAGAGATGGAATGTGTCTTGATTGTGAGCATGGAGATTTAGCTGCCTTGTACCAAAACCTGTGAGAATGCAAAGGTGCACAGGGAGTAGTGAGCCTGCTCTGAATTTCCATTTGCTGTTTTTATTGACTAGAGCAGGTTGTAAAGGATGTGTGCCCTCAAAATTGCTGGAGATGCAAACAATATTTTAAATTACTCCAGGCAGCAAGGTACTGCATCTGAACAGATTGAAAGCTGAAATGTTGATATCAGAAATTAAATTAATGCACATGAGATTGAAACAATATCTAATTAAAATCATTTGAAAAATGACTTGAAAATTGAATATGACATAATATTTAGCAGGCTGTTTCTAGCACAGAGATGTGGCTTTGACTTTTCTGCAACCATTTCCATTCCAGGCCTAGCTGCCAGTTGACTAGAAATTACATATGAAGCAACTCTCTTGTGCCATCACCCTGTAAAGATTGGAAGACAAAATACCTTTTGCCTGCAGCTTGTGTGCTTGTCCCTCACTAACTGCATTGAAAATTTTAGTAAGGGCGTCCTTCTTCTCACTTCATCTTGAGTTAGTCATTTTTGTTTCAAGCTGATGCATTTTGAATGCTCTAGGTTGTGCTTTTGACTTGCAGTCTGTTGTTACTTCTGCCCAGGCAGAAGCTCCCAGGGCTGGACACAGAATCTCCAACACCACCCTGTAGACAAAGTCAAGCAGAGTTGGTCTTAATATTCCAGAAAGTCTATTCTTCTGAACATGGTTGTACCCAAGTATCTGATTCAAAGTCCGTTAAAATATTTTTAAGTACTTTAAACAGAGGAAAGTGAATGAGGTGGGAAAAAACTGCTGTAACATTGGGTTGTTTATAGAAGACAGGGGTTGTAGAACTCATCTGACAGCCTACAGTAAATCTGAATTAATTGTCCTCCATCCCTCTATTGACTGGAAGTTCAGTCAATATAGTTAGTGAGTCTAGGGCATGAATTAGCTTATTCTAAAACGGGCAGATAACAGAGGTCAGGGAAATCATATGTCTGTAAGTACTTTTTTCTACATTTAATTATATACAACACACGCTCAAAGTCAGATACACAGCAGAAGAACAAGATTTCCTTGTCACTGACACCATCTTCCCACAAATACTTCTAGTATTTAAGGATGGTTTTTGATTTAGGCAGATAAATCCTTCAGCAGCATGGGAGACAGACTGAGCAAACCTCTTGCTGAGACCCTTTCCCTCGTCTCACTTGTGCCAGTTGTGCTCCCACGAGTAAGCTGGAGGGTGTAGTTGTGCTTGGCAATGTGCTTCATAGCAAACCTTTGGAATCCCTCTATTTCTCGGGGCTTCCTTCTTCCGGAAGGGCTGTAATGAGGCTGGAGGTCTGCTTGGAGCCCTCCATAACCTGCTTCTCCTAATAACTGGTGGACTCTGCGGTTAAACTGCCCAAAACTACACACTCAAATTCTTGGCTGTGCCACTGGCAAACAGCTTTGCTAAAGGAAATAATAATGTTTGCCCTCAGAAAACACATCAGACCTCCCTCTGGTTAGTGAAGACTGAACGGTGACTATTCCTACCCTTAAACACTCAGTAACACCCTCATCATGCTCTCTAATAGAGCAAAGCCATTAAGTTGTCCCCATTGTAATTTAGATCACAGAAGAGACTTCCACAGATTCTTTCAGGTTAAAATAACCGGTATACAGAGAGTAGGCAAAATTATTCCACTGTAGCTACGTGCTTAATTATATGGAATACTGCATAAATTGTCAAGTGCAAAGAATTATTCTGATAAATTAAAATACTAATTAAATAGGCTATTGCAGAATTTTGAGAACATTATAGGCTCCGCTTCTTCAGCCAATTTGCATATCCTTCATCTAGTGAATTTAATTTAAAGGCCTCCTTTTTTGTGTGTTTGGAGGCCCTTTTTGTTTCAGTGAAAGATTAAAAAATGGATTTATATATTGCTAACTGGTTTGGGGGGGATTTTATTGGGGTATTTTTTTCTTTTTCCTTTTTTTTAATAGCTGTTTTTATTATGCCTCTTTTCTTATGAGTTTGTTAGTTCTCCATTAGTATTACAGGACTTTAAACTGTGGCCATCAAAAAATTACTTTGGTGGTGTTACCCAGAATTATAATTTCCACTTCCATGAAATTTGCAAGAGAAACTTCAGCTGCTGTATACTTGTAGTTGAATAAAAGCCAGCAGGTAGTACACTTCAATACTTCTAAAAATTTGGGCCAATTTTCAAAGGATTAGTAGTTTGTTCTTAATATCTGAATATGTTTTGCCACCACTTCGTCCATCTATCTATCTATCTATGTTGACTGTGTTTTATTGTTTTAAATTCTCCACTATAGTTATGCATAGAAAAGGTTAAGTAGCTGCATTCACCCATCCACAGGTTGAAGCAGCTGTTTGATATGTAGTTACTGCTTCAGCTTCAGCACCATTTTTGACAGAATTTTTTGACCTTCCTGAGCAGCTTGTGGAGTTCAAGGTTACCTAAAATACACTTCTGTACACGCCTGGAGTGAACATGCCGGAGACTCTGCTGTGTCTCTCTCCACAATCTGACAGTGCCTGAGCTTGACCATTTTCCAGTTATGATTTAATCAATAACACCTCATGCCTTCATGCCTCCTAATTTTTGCAGGGTATATGTTAGCATGGCTCTCAGAGCTGTCCTTTGTGTTTTAGCCAATATCAAGGGGAAAAGCAGGAATGTTAAGTAAACCCTTTTTGTTGTTTGGTTTTTAATATCAAAGCGTCGATAATTAAAGTCTGCAGGAAACCTCTAAAAAGGAGGTCAAATATGTAATAGTAATTATAAAATTCAGCAATTCAGCGGACCCAATATTTTCTATTAACTGTTCATGTGGTAAGAAATTACACAGTGGGATTTAAGCCTTGTTGTTTACTTATCCCCATTTTTTCTGCAGCCACTCTGCTGTGCAGTTTTCTTTATCCTAAGCTACCAAAGAATCATTTACTGGACCATTCAGTTTCCTTGAAGGAGGCTGTGAAACTTTCTCATTTCATAAAACTTCTACATGTTGGTACTTGGTAGAAATCTTCCTTTGGTGTGTATGCTGGGATGAGGTGGTTAGTGTGGTAATATGGAAACCCTTTGCAATGAAGTCCACAGGGAGGTCATCAGCCGTCAGTGAAACAACATCCACCAGAGCCCATGTCAAGGCTGAAAATCCAGTGTCTTGCCAAAGATTTCCTTAGTTTTCTTGAAATTCTTACTATACAACACATACAACACTGCAAAACGTAGCATCAGATCTCCTGGCTCAGGCAACTCTCCTCACATGGTCCCTGTGACTGTGTGGACATGTAAAGCATGCCATAGGTTTTAAGTATGAGGATTGTATGCAGTTTTTAGGCTGTCATCCAGCAAAACATGCATTTAAGCTTCTTGGCTTGGAACTGCATATTCCTCTCTGCTTAATAGGTAGCATATTAAAAAGTTGGAAAAATAAAGGTGTGTGGGTCTAAAAGTTGTACAGAGCTTTGCTCTTTGTTTAAATCGAGGGCAATATTCATCCCTTGCTGAAGGCAGTCAGAAAGGTTTCTCTGTATTAGATTTTCTTTAACTTTTTGAGTCTTTGCACATATAAAATCTTACCAAAATCTTTCCATAAGAGGTGAGATGGAGCCTAATCAACCAACTCACCTCTGAAATAAATGTGAGTCATTTGTGTTGAGCTTTGGAGAAACTAAAGTATCAGTTCACAACAATCTTGGTTCTGAGAAATGTCTGCTGCAATCTGAGCTGTTTTAAATGTTTCAAATGGCAGCAATTAAAGAGTGCTTTTCACAAATGAAAGAAAAATATATTAATGCCTTTAAGTATTTTCATGTAAATTTACAGTGCACAATATGTTCTAGCATGCTTCTTGAACTTTCTGGTAGGAAGGTTTCCTTCAGGCAACTTAAATCAAGAAGCTGAATCTACCCAAGTTTTGTCTGTAATCAAAGGGAAGAGAGAGGTGCCTGCAGATGTGTGTAAAATATGTGGGATGACTCATCATATTAAATGTCCATCCCTTTCCATGGACTGCAGAGAGAACCTGGATGACTCACTTGGATTACACAGTCCATGACTAGGCAGCTAAAGGAAGGAGAGGTTAACGAGGCTGCAAAGCTTCATTTCCACTCGTAAACAAATCAAGCCAGGTGCGTGGGTTTTGGCCACAAGTGCAGCTGATTAGAAGGTTAAAGTCTTCCCAGCCAAAATGGGATGACGTTACCCATACACCCAGCTAGGGTGATCCCAAAATTGTCACTGGGCATTGTTTTGTGAGGCTGCTGATAGTCAAAGGCCGAAATCATGTGAAGACCTTAGATTTAGAAGTATGGGCAATTGTACAACAGTGCTCGAGTTTGTGCCCTGGGCATGTTTGGGTTGCAAGTGTAGTTGTAGCCATAGTGAGTATTAGATTACTACCTTTATTTAGCTGGTTTTTGCTGGATTAGTTTATTTTAGTTTTATTGCTTTTATGATACAGAAGCTGATAAATATGAAATAAATTCAATTCAAGGAAGGCAGTGGGAAGTTTCCACTGAAGAGAACTTGCCAAGCATTTTGTGTATACGTGTTAAATGTGTGTGATACTGTGTTTACAAGGGACATAGAATTAGCTTGGCTTTCTTTTTTGTGTAATAATGAGCAATTAATAGCATAAATATGCATTCAAAAAACTGATTAGCAGAGATGACAGGGGTAGAAACTGTCATGAATATATTGATGAAGGAAAGAAGGTTGGTTGCAAATGCTATAAAATCATGCATTTCCCAAATTTCCTGCAACTCTTTCAATCTTAATTTTTCCTTACAGCCATAAACAAAGAGAAGCTTGAAAGAACAACTGGACTGAAAATTCTGCAGACTGGTGTGGGGGAGGTAAGTGGCTTGAAGGCATTTTACATTCTCAAACATGTTTTAATTGTTGGGGTTTTTTGAGAAATTCTGGAGCTCATGAACGTTTGTGAGCTACCAGTCTGATAGTGCTAAGGGCCTTTTTATGATACAGTTGCATCTGTCAAAATACAATCTGCTGCACAAATAGCACTGTATCCCACAGAGAAAAAAAATACTATCCTTATGAGAAAAGTGCAGCCAGCTTTAAGAAATGCAGTTTTTGGCTTTGTTGTATCACAGGAACAAAATCGCCAAAGATGAGCACAGCGACTGAAGTCCTCGTATTATTCCCCTTGGTTTTGATGGGGTGCTATCTCATCTAGATCAATGAAAGTTTAACTTTGGGGCAAAGAGTCTTCAGCTATTTGAGAGAATCTGATAGTGAATGGCTTGCTTATTTTGGACCTAACTTGAAACATAAATAAAACGTGTCTGTTATTATAGTGATATCACTAAGTAAAAACTCCACTAAGCAGTTTATCATTTATTAATAAACATGATGCTATCTGCTAAGAGCCTTGTATGAACTACAGTTAATCACTAATTCTCGTGCTAATTTTGTGTACACAGTTATCTTTTTTTTCCCTTTTCATTTAAGTAATTTTGCTGGTGGTAAATGCTCACAGGCTAGGCAAATGCCTTTTTCTTGTGATTACGTTATTCTCAGTATTAAAAATAATGAATTACTAACTTTTAATGTCACAAAGGAATATATATATATTTCCTTTTTTACTGATTTTTGAGGTTTATATTTCTAATTTTTATCAGTTCATGCCTAAGAAACTTAACTTGACAAGACTTCTGCTGTTCATTTACATTACTAAAAGACTTGGTTCTGGAGAGGTAATAACACTGAGACCTGCTGTGATGCTCAGGGCCAAAGCTGTAAGAATTAGAACTTGGAAACAAAGATAGGTGAAATCATCAGAAAATGGAAGCCATCATCTCCTAAACTGATTTAACTAGGTATGTTTCTTAAGAGTGCGTAATCTGAGGAACTGGGAAGTGTATCCTGGAGCATGGCTGTGCACCTTAGGCTGTGTCCTGACTCCAAGCCAAACTGAAGTTTGTGTTATCTGCAATCCCTGGTTTCTGTTAAATAACAGGAGAACCAGGACTGTGGCACAGACTATGGAAGCCTCATTCAGTAAAATTTTACCCAATGTGACTCCTCATACTAATGAAATACCTCCATGAATTTTGTCCAATTCCAGACATTGAATGGATTCCAGTTGGCTTCAAAGTCAGCTAGAAAATGAAAGCCCACTTCACTTCAGAAGCTTACTGTTAATTCCATTGTTAAATTATATGTGGTCAATGGAAAAAGAATGAACTTCTGGATATTTGAAATGCAGGAAGTTGTCACTGGTTCAGTGCATCCTTAATCCACATTGTAGTAACAGGGTTGTTGTAACCATGGCAGTCTGAGGATGTACTGGAGCTATGACCTCAAGGGCTTTCTAGTTTTTAAGACCAGCTAACAGAACTGGAGAAGTTGAAGAGTTCTTAGCCTAGAGATCTCACCAGTCTGACTCTTATGTTTGGTTTAGTAAAAGTGTAGAACTCACTTTCCCTATGCTTAGGCTATCATAACCTTTTAAAAAAACTACTGATTCTACTTGGATAATGAAGACTTTCATAGAAGTTTGTGCTTTCTGCCAGGTATGTATTTTTAGAAGGCAAAAGGTAAAAATTGGTTAAGTCAGGGGAAGCAGACATTTTGACCTAAATATATTGCAGGTTATAGCTGATAGAGTGTGATCAGCAGAGAGAGAATCAAGGGGTTTGAAACAGTAAGGTGATGGAAGAACATTGATTCGGCTGCTTATATATTTTGTTGGATGTGAATTCTCACAGCTGTGTACATTCTCCTTTCTAAGTCTTGTCAGATATGATTGTGTACATAATGAATACATTTCTCTGGTCTCACCTACATGAAAAATAAAGGAGTGCTGTGACCAAGCTGTTTCTCTGTTGATAGAGTATCAGATTCAGGGTATTTCAGGTTAAATCCAAATATGGTGATCCAGTTTTGCAGTTTGTTTTTTGTTCACCCTGATGAATAATTATTATTGAAATAACAGAAAGTACATATTTAAACATAATGAAGGAGTCTTTTGTTGAATAAAGATTTATTTCACACTCTAGGAATGGAATTATATGTAATGGTAAATCACAGTCAAGATACTCAAGTCAAAAGTATTTAGAAAACTTTGAGAATGAGAAATTGCCTTTTTGTTTGGACAGTAGGTGAGATGCATGACAAAGTTAATGGATATTTAACCCTCACTTTCAGGCCTGTATAATAAAAGGGATTGATTTTGAAAGGCAAGTTTCATATCTGAAATACCTCAAGAGAAATATAGCTGAGATACTAGTGGCAAATGGAGCTGCTGTATAAACAAATGCAGGAACTCTTCTAAGCTCAGCAATAATTCATGTGTGGCTCTGGACAGTGGAATCTGTTTTAGGTGTTGATCTATGATAACAGGATTTGTTCCTCAGTAAGGAATGTGTGGACACCAGTGACTACCCAGGCCTTGGGTGTGCTAGAAGGAAACTCTCTTTCCCTGTGGAGAAGAGAAATGCTTCTCAGAGCTCCTCAATCTCTCGCTTTCTCTCTCTATCTCAAGAAAACCATTTCTAAAGCAACAACAGATTATAAAAATCACACCAAGCTTACTGAGCCATTCAGTCAAGTCCAGGGAGGGCTGATGAATTGCTTTTATGCCACTGCATAAACATGTGCTGTGTAGTCATTAACAACATGTGTCTGGAGTCTACCACAGCTACAATGCAGTTCATCATCTTTATGACACGTAAAATATTTCCTTAGCTTCAGTGATTTTTTTGTCTAGACCTGAGGTTAGCTGCATTGTGTCAGTGTAGGATAAGCTCTGCTTTAGCAGGACGAAAACTGTGTTCCTAAGCTGCAACTTCAGAAGCCGCTTGTATTTCAGGATGTTGACTTAAAAGTTCTGTACATTTCATGGGAAGGTTTGGATGACAAAGCTCTGCCTGGACTGTGGGCAGGCAGAGCTTCTTTCAGGCCATTACGGAACAGACCTTCACCGGTACGTCCACAGTACATCCACCTCAACATCTGACATTTGCAGTAGAATGTTCAAGAGTACAGGGATCCAGAGAGTTAGATTGGTCTTTGATATGCTGTATATCATTCTTAAAATCACTCTGCAAATTACTTTGGCACTTGTCTTGTTTGTAAGAAGGCTGTTATACCAGAAAACCAGAATAACTCTGCTGTAGAGAAATGCTGACATTGAAATCCTGAGGATCTGTGCACTGCTGTAGTACTGACTGTCTCTGGAATTACATTTGCCAAGGTGTTTATTTGGAGTTTTCCAGCACCTATAGCAGGTGCTGGAAAAAAAGCCCAAACTATAAACCTCTAGAACTGGTCTATGGTAGCCCTCTGAGATTCGTTTGAGTCATTGTCATGCATGTTTGCGCCACACAAATTCATCATGAATGTTTCACACCTTCTTGTTTATTCAGGTACGATGAAGCCTTGAGGTGTTTTCTTTTGATCTCCTACACATGAAATAAATCTCTGAAGTCCTGAGGTCATCTTCAGGAATTCAAGAACTTCCTGTAGTTGAGTGTGTATGAGGGTATGAATGCACATGTGATGTTATTTATGTGTATATTTGCATAACACTACAAAACACATAGTACTGGTAAAAAACCTGAAGAGCTAAAGAGCATTTAAGCAGGACTCATCTCCATCCTCCTAACTTGATTTGAACCACTGTGTTTTGCAGAAGTAAGAGTTGAACTTGTTGCTCTGCTAGGCTGAGCACTCCTGCAAGATCTTGGGGACAGCATTTGGTCTCACACGGAGGGCAAGCCTCCTTAGCAGCAGCATGGCTCCACCTGACTGCTGAGGTCAGGATTCAGCAGGGTCGGAAGCCCTGGTCCCACGTGAACATTAGTCCAACTGGACTTGTACCCAGGAGTTTTTCTCCAGACCATGAGCCACAGCCCTGCACAGGGGTCTCTGAGTAACCTGGTATTCCTTCAACATTCTTAATTTAAACACTTCTGTCCCTTCAAATAAGCACTTTTGAATTATTACAGGAGCACAGTATTTTTCAGTTCAATTTCATGCTGAGCTTGGCTGTGTCCGGAGTTACTATGACACGGATAAATAACTGTTTATCCAGCTTTTGGCTGAAATTTGTTTTCAGCCACAACTTCAGAATAATAGGTCAGGCTCTCCAGTGGCTCAAGAAAGTATGATGATTCAAATCAGGTTTTGGAGGCTACAAGTCTGTGATTTGAATAATCAATGATCTGAATCAGGCCTGAAACAAACCAGGGAATGGCAAAGTTTCTGTCTTGAAGCAGTAAAAGAGTACCCACTTTGGAAGACATTGTATTAACTCTTTCAATTTCCCAGTAGGCCTGCACAGATGAAACTCATCACTGGAATTATAACTTTGTATTATTTTAATCGTCTCTCACATGGCAGACATAAGAATTAGTATAGTTTTCTGAACTAGATGGAAATAACCCAAAATATGTGTGAAATGAACACTTTACTGTACCTCTAGATGTTCTGAAATAGAGCAGTGATATTTTGACATGTTTCAGAATAGTCCCATTTATAGATATTTTGATAGGTGTAGAATTATGTTGATGTCTCATAAAGTGATGTTACAGCAGTAAAGAAATCTGCATTTCAAAGTTGTAGTGAAGCTAGAGGGCATGATAAGACAGACTTTCCAGTGATATGCAAGCCTCTGAGGCAGGAGTCAGACTTCTAGCTTATCACCTGGCTTAATGTTGCCAAGCTTTGTCACTCATGTCCATGTATCCAGATTTTACCTGGAATGATATTGGAATTCCATAAAAAATTGGAGTGTAGAACTTGGTAAGTCGTTTTCATTTGTGGAAGAGTAAAGTGTAAACTATTTTTCTGATTTTCCCTGACTACCAGGTAAAATGCCAAGTGTTCTCTTTTGGCTTGTCAAGACCAAATTAGCCTGGGATCCACTCCAGCTGTCTCTGTTACAGTGACATCTTGGCAATCACCAAGTGCTCCCAATCTGGAGCAGGTGTTTCCCAGAGGTACTCAGGATCAGAAGGGATGTTGTACCTGAGGTCATTTAGATAATGTAGGTCTTCTACTGACCACAGTGTAGGAACAGCAGCTGTGTATGTACAAATACTCAAGTGTTAGCCCAAGTCACAGCTAAGTTTTTCAACTTCCTCTGAAACCCACCCTTCTTTTACCAGAACTAATTAAGCTGCAGCCAAGAGCAGGTGCATGTGAGGGAATACAGCTCTGTGTTACAAGGTAAGCCTTCTTAGACAAGGGGACACCAGGGAGGGCTTTCTCCCTGAGCCTGCTTTCAGCATTTTTCCTTACAAAACTCATGGCTTAGAGATCAACAAGTTTATTTTTTCCTGTTGTGTGAGATCTGGGATTAAAGTTCTGCAGACAGAACAAGCTCTTGCTGTTGGCTTTTGCTGACCACTGTTGCTCTGTTGATGAGAAGCTGAACAGAGATTTCCAGGAGGGACAGTGTTTTGGAGCCACCTGCATTCCTATGGGCAAGGCACACGGCAGGTCACACAGGGGTTCTTTGCTTTAAGGCATGTAACTTTAAGGCTGTATGTAGAAATAAGAACAATAAGATTAAATTAAAAACTTTCAGGAGTACAATCCTAGAAATATTCTTGGTGAAGGCAGAATGAGAAAAACTTGCCTTATCCCACACACGCACACACATTACAGATTCTAAAGCTGTGTAACCCTTAGAAATTAATATATTATATTTTACATAAAACTCTACTAGTAATATATTACTTGTATGGAATTTTTCTGACAGTGGATAATATCTCACTAGGACAGTTTGTGAGTATACATGGGTAATATAGTTGATGCTAGTCAGAAGTTAGTCATACAGTAGCATTTAGAAATAACACTTTAAGAACTTTGAGGAACATTACATTTCTCTAAAGAGAATGATGGAGATCTATGGCTCGTTTATTTAAGATCTTGTATGCTTCTCTAAAATGCATTTTAGCTAATATTTAGAGATAATATTAATGCTATTTATTAACTATTCATTATAGTACATAGCCCACTAGAGGGCTGCTTTTCAAATAAATTGCGTCCAGAGTGTTAATAAAAGTGTTGAGTGTTTAAAAACAAAAAATATGCAGCATGAATATGTACATAGTTTTATCACATTATTTTCTCAAATATCTTCTGTTACTGCATGTAATATACAGAACATACTAAAACAATATGTCATGACCCTAACTCTACAAACATTTAGAATATGCTTAGCTTTAAGTGTATAGTTAGACTTCCCTTTTAAGCTACTGATAAGTTTAAAGAGATGCCTGATTGCTCCTGAGACTGTCTTCTGTCACATATCACACCGTTTCTGGTTGTGGAGGGGCAAAGTTCCAATGTTTATCCCCTGTATTTGATTTGAATATTGCATAGCAGAGGTATTTTGACATCTGAATGACAGGTCACAGCTTCAGTTTGGAAATCATGTGTCAGAGTAATTTCTTTTCTTGTGTTCTGATTGTGACAATGCCCTCCACCTTCTTTACAAATTTTTTAAAGAACACGACAAGGAAATGAGGAGATTATAATGTTAAGAATAATACAGCAAACCTGATTTTCAGAGACAACTATCAGTTTATATTGATTTATGTTTTCCTTCTGAAACAGTATATAAAGCACGAGTATTCAAGTGTCACGTTGGTTCATGAATTCCTTTACAGTAGCACTGTGTGATTTAAAGGAGCAGAAGTGCCAAGTGATGTGGCAGTTGCCATGGCAACTACAGCAATTCAATTTTTATTCAGTATCATGTAAAATGAAACAAGATACAGTTTGCCTTGTGGCTTCAGGAACTTTTGCATCCTACCAGTGTTGTTCCTTTTTGTCTTTTATTAACGTTGTGCCATTTAAAAAGTAGCATGTGTTTGTTTTAAGTATTTGGCTTGGGTTTAGGCCGTGTCATGCCATTGTTTTTAAAGCAGAGTTTCCCTTACAAGCCATTATAAATCTGCAGAGAAAAGAGATTTAGATACTAGCACTGGCTACATAAAGCCAGTTGCAGGGTAATTCTGCTTAAAAATCAATGTTATTATCCACTCTAACTATGATTTGCAGCCTGTGCTTGATATATTCATAAAGAAGATATGTAGAATCTTTAAATAGGAGAACATGATTGTTTGTACTAGATATCTTACTGATTCATGAAATTCAGCAGCCTCCTTCTACCAGCAGCCATGAGATCATTATGACTCAAAGGAAAACAAAGTCTTCAGTGATGTAATGAGTCAGCTGGGAAAGCCATAGATTAAGGTCAAATTTTCTTAAACTGAAGTTTGAGGTATAGAGATGGTCAGAAATCGTAAGAAGGGAGATTCTTTCACCTCCACTGGTAGGAGCTTGGTCCTAGCATGAACATGTGGGTTTCAAACAACCTCAAGCACAGATTTAACTATTGAAGGAGAGGAAGGGGTGGCAGATCCTGGTCCCTCAGCCCTCTCTCTAGCAGACATTGGTCAGCAAATGTTCCCATCCAGGCTGACCTGGAAAGCCACCTACAAGAACCTCTGCTCTTGGTCCATGAGCATAGGGGAGAGTAAGAGTCTAATCCTAGGATTCAAACTGTGAGTCATCCAACATTCCTCTATGAATCCTTTACGTCAGGGGCCTCAGAGCTGCAGCAGTGCTGGTAAAATAAACCAGAACAGAGCCTGTCATGGTCCCACATTTGTCTGTACTGTTAAATTATTGTCACGGTCACATAGTGTCCTTTGCCAATTAGTAGTCTTCCAGGCTGTTTGCTTCTAAGTCTAAGCAAGATCCAAACCAGGGACCATTCATAGCAGGCAGATTCAGTGTGGTCACCTTTGGAGCACAGGCATGTGGTCAGGATAGAATTAAATAATAGAATTAAAACTTCAGCTGCAAGTAAGGACCGGTTTTTATTTTATTTTTTCCTATCTGGTTAGAATTGTTGTGCCATTTATTGTAGTTTTTTTTTTTAGTACTAAGCTGTAAAACTTAAGACCTGCTCTGCTTTCTGTGAAAGCTGATGGCTTGGTAGCATGTTCTCACTGACCCTGCTCAGAACTGTTTTGCACTTGTACATCATTAGGTTTCCATTCTCAAAGGCAGCGTGGCTGTAGTGTCGCTGCATGTCCATCACTTCAGCATCCTTCAGAATGCAAGGCTTTATGGTTTATACGTATAAAAGCATATTTTTGTCAGAATACTTTTTAAAAGGTTCTACATTTAAGCATGAGGATGCCTATTAAATTAGTTTTGTTGAAGCTCAGTTTTGGGGTTTCTTTTTGCATTAATTGGCAATATTTATCATGAAGAGTTGGTTTTAAGATTTAGTGAGGCAGATGTTTAAATTGCTTTGACTAAACATAGTTTTAGTTCTGTTTGCACTTTGACAGGTGTCAAAGGGAAGTGTTGGTTGATTTCTTTTAATTAGAATGCAAACACACTTCACTGAATTATTAACTCAAAGTTTCTGTAGAAACCACAAGGTAATGGCTCATGAACTGCAGAATGTCCCCAACGGGTCTCTGTTTTCACTTGGTACATGCAGGTATCTCTGATTCATATTGCTGGGCATTAGACACTGGCACTGAGGAGACAGCTGATACATAAGGAGAGAACTGGTAGATACACTGCAGCTCCAGCAAAGGCCCATTTCGGTGAGGAATTATTTGTGTCTACGTACTGCACACCAAGACGTGGGTAGGGTGTGAACACAGCACGGAAACAGCTCCTGGGTCAGTGTGACTGCTTTTAGTGCTATGGAGGGATCTGTCACAGAGCAATTTTTCAATATGATCTGGGCATATCAAGTGTTGAGTATCAGAACCTGTGACAAGGAAAGGGGACATGACTCAGTGCCACAGAAAAGTGGCCTAGTCCATTAATGCCCGAGGGCTGCTGTGGCTGACGAGTTCACGCTGCACTTTGCTCCTGCACAGGGATGTCATTTTGCAAACTATTTATCTCTCTGGTTCTTTACCTTTAGCAGGTAATGACTTCATTTTGCAAACATCAGTGCTGGGTTTAGGATACAGATTTCACTTGATTGTTAAACTGTTAATTTGCAGATCTTTACTAAGTGAATGCAAACAAATTCTGGTCCTCAAAGCTCTGCTAATGCACAATGTTTGAATTTTAATTTCCAGTCCATCTTAGATTATGGTGATGAAAAACAATATTTAATCCCTCGTTAACACATGAATAAGCGGAAACTGTCATTTCCCACCAAACAATAACGGGATTATCTCAAGAACTGTCAGTTTATGTGAAAACATTATGTTGCCCAAATTTTCATAAAAATTAGCAGTGGGTAATATTCAAGATCAGAGCAATGGAAAGAGGGAAATCTGCATTCATGGTAATAAATATTCATATTTGTCTGCTCAGGAGATGAAAATCTAATCAAGGGGCTATTGATGCGCTGGGGGTTTTTTTCTGGTTTGCTTATTTTTTTTTTTTCTAACCAAGATGTTTCATCTAAATTGGGTTTGATATGGAAATTAGTCTTACTCCAAGTCCTTCAGGCCATGAGCATGCTGGGATAACACTGGAGGTGTCCAGTACATCAGATGTCGCTGCTGGCATCCGATTCTACAGACAACAAACACAATAAAATAAAATAAAAAATTGACAACATCTCAAGGGTCAAGCTTCCAGTGGCTTGGGGTGTTGTGAGGTTTTTTTATCCCCCTAACCATTTTAATTTTATACCAGTTAAATCCCCAGTTCTGCAGGGTTAAAATTGTCGGCATTTTTTGCTTTTGTTGACAATTACCATAAATCAGAAGACACTCTGCATGAAGCTTAATGAAATATGTATGATATAAAAATGGGAAGAAGAAAAGTGCAGTATGCTGCTTTAGGATTTTGTGTGTGTATCTATGTATCTGTGTGTGCACATGCACAGCCTGAAGAGCAAAGTTTTACTTTGTGTGCTGTGCACTGAATGAAAGCGTCAGGCAGTTACGGATTGGACAACACATAAAAAACATATCATGTGAATAAAATGTATCATAGCTTACCCAAAAGCAAGCATAGTATGTTTTCTATATCAGTTAATATGTTCAATTAATATACTTGCCTGTTAAAATACTCAGTTAAAAATATTTCAATACCTTTTTTTGTCTTTACTAGTGTGAAAATCTGGTTCATCGTAAAAGAAGCATCTGCCTTGACATACTTTAGTAATAGCAGTAGTAGCAGCAGCAGTAGTAGTAGTAGTTGTTGTTGTACATAGTATCTCGTCCTTCATTGTACTTTTGGGGGGCTTTATGACCTTTTTGTAAACATTTAGACATATAATTAAGGTCCTGATCCTACAAATAACCACATATATATAAATACACACACACATGTGGGGTATATAAATAAAGCCATCCTTTTATGGAAAGGTGTTGTGCTTTCTGAGATCTCCCTAGCAGACCTGTGAGTGCTACTGGACACTGGAAGGTTTATCCAGCTACTGATTGTTGTGCACACAGGAGCATGTGTGAATCAGTCCTTTTAAAACTCAAAATGCCATCAGTGAGTTTAACTCCTGGAGAAATTGTCATACAAAAAGCATCTTTTTTAGATTTGTAACTGGGCAAAAGACATATCAGCAACATTCAGCTACATTGCCTGTAGCAGGAAAGGCAGAAAAATAGGCAGAGTCTGCTCTGAAAGAAAGGGTATTCCTACTGACCAAGAAAAGAGTTAGAATACGAACATTGGGAATGTTGGGAATGTTGCATCCTTTCATTATCAAATCTATACAAAATAGGAATATGAAGATATAGCTTGAACTGTTTCAGAATTGCAGTAATTTTTGGGAAATAAATCATTGCAAAGCAAGTACAAGCAGCCTGCAGAGTGTGGTGTGCATGTATTGGCAGACCTGATATCTTTTACTGTACAATCTGTGCTGGCATCTTTGTCCAAAATGTTTTTCAGAGACTTTATATTCCTAATCAACTCCTTTGCCAAGCTTAAAAAAACTGAAAAAAATGCATGTAGCGTGTATAGCAGATGGGTGTTCAGCAGCCTACAGGTGTCTGGCGTGCAGGTGCCAGATAATGTAAGGTAGGTAGATATTTTTGGGGAAATCCCATTACTTCTTCCTAGAAGAAAGAGTTCTCCATTCTTCTAGTGCTACCTGCACTAGCAAGATGTACACCTGAGAGTGTTAATGGCCCCTCTTAACTCTTTCCTGTTTGGTCAGAGTGATGCTTAGGTGAGAGCTGCCTTTTTTCTCTTTGCCTTTTCCCAAAACACTGAATTGGCTCTGAAGTTCATCCTTTCTGCAGCAGCAGCAGCAGCCTGCACCGAGATTAGGCAGCATAATTTGAACCAAGTTCTTCTTTATTCACTTTACCTTCTTACATGTTATGTGATTAATTTTAGCATAAATCATAATTGTTTCATCATGGAGAAAATTGGAAATCCTTCATATATAACAAGTAACTCTGACTACACTAGATGAATATGTAGGAAAAATGATCAAATCAGTTTTAGTCACTTCTACTGAAATGCTGATTTGGGTTTGTCTTAAATAGATTATGATTAGAGAAGCATTAATCATAGAATCATAGTGTCATAGAATGGTTTGAGTTGGAAGAGACCTTAAAGATTATCCAGTTTCAACCCTTCTGCCATGGACTCAGACACCTTCCACTAGATCACATGGCTAAAAACCCCATCCAGCCTGGTCTTAAATACTTAAGCCATTGCATTAAGCCATAATACATCTCAAAGTAGTATCTGGAGATAAACAACGCAGTGCTACTCGTGAGTAATACGCCTGATACAGAGTGAGTACTCGCACCACTAACCTCTGCAACCACTTCTATCGTTTTGAAGTGCTGTGTATTAAATAATATCCTCAAGTTATTGCCACAGGTGCTTCATGGACCTCAGCTGTGGCTGTGGGTCCCATTTCCAGTCACCTTCATGCAGGGAGCTGCTACTTCCTGCTACTGAAGTATCATGAGCAGCTTCGGGATGTGCACTCTGATTTTCACCACAAAATTGCCATATACACACTTGGCAGTGCTCAGCAGGATATAGTTCTGTGTTCTCTAGAGCTTCCTGATACTGTGGGGCACTGCTGATTTGCCATTTGGATGAAATCAAGCTTATTCCTAGTTTTTCCATGACAGAAACATAACAGAGACCCAGAAGAGAGGGAGATGTAGGTCCTCCCACAGAGGGAGACCCTGATTTTCTGCATGGCTCTTCTGTGTGGGCTAAACCTCATCAGATACACTGAGCAGTTGCCTCCTGGAATTGCTTCATTTTATGTGGATATTTTAATCTTCCCAATAGTTTATGAGAACCTGGGACAGGTAGGTGTTCAACATATCCCCTAGTTCATACCAAGAGTCTTGTTCTGAGTCAAATGGGTGAATCCTTGGACTTTGGTTTCCCATAGGAGTGATCTGACACTAAACTGTAGATGGTGGTAAAGCTTTCTGTCACCTGAACATTAATGAAAAGTCACGGTTTTGACATGAAAAAAATTCCCTATTGAAAGTTTCCCTAAAACTTTTGTGGATCTATGAAAAAAATCCCTTTGTAGCAAATTGATATTTCTTTGCATAAATCATTTAATTGAAAAAAGGCTGAGCAGTTTTGATTAGCAGGGGCATTATAGTAATGCTTTCTAGACAGGACTGGGATCTCACTGGGTACCTGCCCACACATAGTGACACAAAAACTGTGTCTTTGAGTGATTAAGATAATCACTGAAGAAGACAAGATTAAAAAAGGAAGGCAGTAAAAAATATCATCTTTCTTATTTTAACATTAAATATCCAAGTTATAAAGATAGTAAATTAAATTATCCAGTTTAGAAACAAGTCCAATTTGTGTCTGGATACAAAGTCCAGTCCAGTGCCAGAAACAGATGCTCATCTTTCCTGCCCATTAGTGTGCAGTTCCAGAAGCATCAGGGTGGGAGCTTATCTTCAGACTTGACTTAACAAAATGTTTTAATAATCCTAGCTCTGAAATGCTAGGAGCTGATCTTGGATTTTACAATAAGAGGCAAAGTGGTTGTGATACTGTATGGTATGTAAATTATATGCAAAGTATATTGGCATGCAAATTTGAATGCTAAAAGGAAAATCATTCTTTTCTAAAGCAGAGAAGAGAGTTTTTCACCCAGATAAGCCAGAATCTGCTGATAACCTTTTTTTTTGCAAACTGACACTGACACAGTATTTCATTGCATTTTGAAACATATAATAAATATATAAAATAATTTTTCTCCCTTTCTAAACAAGTTCAGTTTTGTTGCTGATACCAAGTAGGCAAAAATGCTAAAAGTTTGTCAGATAACTAAGATCATATGAGGATGCCATAATATAAGAAAAAATTAATTATTAATGTGTGAAATTTTCAATTGACATTTTAAGACTAATAGTTTTGTTTCAACAGTCAAGGCTTGGAGTAGGTCCAGGTATTGTCTGTGACCTTGTTGGTCAGTAACATCCACAGTGGCTAATACCGTGTTGTTATTGCTGTTTTGTATCCATTAGACAATGAAATGTTCCTCCGCCTATTGACATGGTGAACTCTGGAAACACTAATGGGCAGACATAGAATATTTCAGGAATAGGTAATGTTCACAGAGCATGACAAGATACACCTGGTTGTCTCTCTGGCTCACCAATAACAGTGATGCTATTAAGCATATTTTTTTAGGTGTAACAAGAGAAAGCAGAGCAATAGTGGCTGTGTCTGCTGTCTTTTCTCTGTTTTATCTTTTTCATTTTGAGCCTGAGTTTCGTGCCAGACTAATAGCCGATGGCAATGGGCTGGGGAAATGAAACTTTCACTAAGATTAGGGAATGTGCAGAAAACAATGTGTGAAATCCTGATTTGACAAGGATGAACAGACTGGTGAGGGCACCGAGACATTTTGTGAAGTGAAACCATATTTGTACCCAACGTGTCCAGAAAAAACCTGTAACAACCAAGGTGCCAAAAGCCCACTCAGGAGACAATAGAATGACATCCTCATTATACCAGTCAGGGAATAAAGGAGGTGCAGAATTCATTCTGCCCTTTCCAATTACTGGCAGCTTATATTAATTGATGGTAGTGGAGCAATGTGTGTGCTGTTCTGCTCTGGGGTGATTATCCTTGTGAGACTGTAGGTTCAACAGTTGTCATGCAATTTGGAGTTGCAGACTGGCAATTTTTGTAATTGAATCTCGGGAAATAAACAAAATATGGCAACTTGATACATTTTGAGCAATTAAATTTCTGCTGAATTTTCTGCTTTGTCCTAGGGACTCCCAAATTCTCAGCCAAATTCTGTCTCTGATTAGGAATGCAAATAACCTCAAAGAAACAGAAGAAGGAAGCCATCTTTATTATATATATGTCACAACAATATATTGTATTGGCACGTGCCCTTAATTTAAAACATAGTTTTAAAAATCTGCCATCAGACCACAAGTCAGGAAAGCAGACTGAAAAATTGTGTCAACTGTGGCTTTTCTGACTCAGGAGAGGGAAAGCTTCAATGTGAAATGACTTGTTTGCAGGGTATGAACTCAGTACTTCTACCCAGCCCATTCATGATGTAAAGCTTTCAGAGCAAGGTCTCTTCCTTGCTTCATGTCCAGCATCTAATATGTTTATTATTAATTACCATGATGTTGCAGGTACACAGACCCACTAGGCTGGGTCCCTCATGCCAAATACCTGACAGATTAACAAATGCTCAGGAGTTTGCTGAATCATTTCCTGAGAAGATAATCGATACATGCAAGTTATTTCTTTGGTTCAATCCTGCTCATTTGCAGAAACCATACACCAGCTCTGTTTCGTGGGGCATTGGAGGAGTGGGCAGTCACAGACACACATTCCAGGATCTCAGTTCATAAGACTGGCTCTGGCTTTTTCCAGAGCTTTGTAAGACTGGCTCACAGTTTCCAAGACTTCCTGCACCCTTACCCTCCAGTGAGTTATGAGCCCACTGGTTAGAAAAGTCTATTCCTAGCTGACATTACTCACCTCAAACTTAGCTATACAGACATTTAACTGAATCATCTGTGATAGGAGTGTAGTCAGCTGAGCTCTATAATCAGCAGAGTCCAGCAATGATTGGAATTGCCTTGTATTTCCCATTGCTGATTAGAGGGAAAGCCAGGAGCTGTGGCTGCATAGTTAAATGGAATTCAGTTTAGCAGCTAAGGCTGAACAGGTTGGATCTCCACTACATCTGAGGTGTCAATATGATCCTGTCATATAAATAACTAGGTAAATAGGGATGTCACAGTCTTTAGTGTTGGCTGAAGGTGCGAAGGGTGCAAACAGTGTTCCTTGAACTCTGTGTTGGTCTGATAAGTCTGTCCTAGGGATTCCTGAGAGTGATCTCCAAACATTTGTGACCATTTTTGACAGAGCACTGAGGTTGTGCTCATGGTGTGTGAGCACACTGAGCTTTGGCAGAAGGATAACCAAAGTCCAGCAGGTTTTCCAGCCCGTGTGCGTTTCTAAGGGGCCATATGAGACCTCTTAGTCCTGTCCTACGCTCCGTGTAGTCCATGTATTAATGGCCCAGTGGTTAACTTACCTTCCAGGGTGACCCTCTGAGAACTGCTGGCCTACGCAGTGAATAGTCTGTAGTCTACAGTAGTTTCATAGCTGATTAAGACTCTCCTCTAGTAGCCTGAAGCCCTCTCTTTACAGAAAATGAGTTTCCCAGTATTAATGTTTGAACACAAAGACAACAAATATTTCATTCTGTTTTGCCTGGTGTTGAGGAGAGGCGTGAGGCTGTCCATGCTGACAGGGCACTTTGCAAGGAAAGAGGAAGGTGTCTGCCGTAACTAAAAGATATTTCCTTCTTTTCTTTTCCTTTTTACTTTGTGTTAAAGATGTATGACTTCCCAGTCAGCGCAGCTTGCAGTGCGCCTTTGTTTTCCAAATTAGAAAAACAAAACAAGCTGTTTCCGATATAGTTGTCGGGTGGTTTGCTGCATCAAGCTGTGAGCAATGTATGCCATGGAAAGAGCCCTGGCTGATGCCAGCAGAGGAGATGTGTGACAGGGATACAAAAATAGTGATGCCACTTAGGGTGTATGCAAACAACTGTGTTTCTCTTCCAGTAGTGTAGAAACCCCTGGTGTGTCCCTGAACCTCAAAGCTAACTCAGAAGAAAAAGATAATAATGCTGTCAACTCTTACTTTGTTATTTCTTTCCACTGCTTGCTCACCCCTTCCTAGGAGATGATAAGGAGTCTCATGGTAGAGAACAGAGAGCTTACCATGAACAAAATGTCCAGTTGCAAATCTGCACCTGTAGGGACATGCTGCAGTCTCCATATGAGCTCACATACCTGGGAGCAGCTGACTGGGTGGTGCCCACCCCAAACCTGGAGCTTCTTGTGCTTCAGCATCTCTAGGTCCCTTGGGTTGTCTGGATCAGTCAGTAGAGGGAGACAACTCACACACTGCAGAAACCACAAGTTCAGAAGGGTGAAATAACTTTGAATTTATCTTGATTGCTTTTAAATAATTTACCTGAGAGCGCATGATTTTCCAGGGCAAGGAATAACACTATGAGTCATTCTTAGAGATACAGCAAGTCTTTTTGCCAAAATAGTTGGCAGATTATATATACTATACTGAATGCTAGGCAGCTGGGTAATAAAATTAAATCTGTTCTTTTCTGCCAATAGTTTCCACGTAGTTCTTGATGTTGGGAATGTCTCCTCTGTTTTGGTTTTTATTCTATTCAGAACAAGTGAGTTGGTATAATATTTCCTCAAAAGCTGTTTACTGAATTGACTTACCATTCATTTTTATTTAATATTAACTTGGTGAACAAAAAAAAAAAAAGCTCAAATGAAATTGAATTTCAAGTTTTTATCAAACATATAACTGTGATAGTGTGAAATACAGAGGAAAAAGTATTAAAAAATTATAAAAGGGCAACATTGATCATATATGCTGGTAGATATCTGTTCCTCATTGATTTTCAGAGTCAGCTTCCAGTCATCTGACTCTTCACATCTTATGAAATATAATGCAGTATATAAAAACAAATCAGTTGGAGAACTCAGGGTTCCAGCATGCAGCATTATGATGTCAAGGGAAAATGAACCCATTGAAAAAGCAACAAATGCACTTCAATGATTGCAATTTTGTAGATTTTATCAACTAGCGTGCACATTCCATCTGTCTAAACACAGTGCAGTCCCCATTTATATCCCATAAAATCAGTCAAAACAGAAACTCCTGTGTAATCAGTTTGACTCAGCGATGGTTTGGGTGGTGGTGCTGGCAGAGGGAATCACTTTTCTGCAGCAGTTCCCAAAGAGCTGGTGCACACATCTTACCAGGGTTACCTAGCAACTGTATGCTCCCCTCAGTCAAAGCATGGTGATTAGTTAATAGTGACTTCACAGGTTACTTTCCTTACAATCACACACAAGTATTTAGTATTTGATTTCTTCTGCAAACCCCTTCTCAAACAGAAATTAATATCAGGTCAGATTATGACTGGTGCTTATCTCGCCAGCATATAGTTACCAGTAAGTGCTTCCTTTCCTCCACCTTCCCCCTCATATTTTATGTCTTTCAGATGATTGTTACAACTTAAGCACATTACCAAGGCAAAATTATGAAGTGTCAAAAAGATATCTGTGCAATTTGCTGGAACTTTTTATAATTTAAATTTTACCTAGAAATTGCATAAAGACCTGACTGCTCACATCTCTCTCCCATGGCATACTAGGACTGGGCAAGAGGGAGGACTTTGTGGAAGCAGCAGTACCATAGGGGCACATTCCTGACCCACTGTTTCAGGTTTTACAACATCGTGTAAGTGGGAGTTGACTGCCACACACTTAGCTCAAGCATTCAGCACCACTTGAGTGTTTTGATGCAACCCTTCCAACCCTTCACATAATACTTTTCCTTGGGCTTTTTTTAACCTTATAACTTTCTACTAAAAACATGCAATTTTCTCTTTTTTCTTTCTTTCTTCTTTTTTTTTTTTACAGTAAGTGTCCTTATTTTTGAAAAGATCCGTTAGCATTGAGCATGTTTTTTCATCAAATACCTAACAAACCCCTCTTCTCTTCTGTATGATTTCTTTATGGAATTTGGAAGGGTCTATTCCCTAGCTTAGCAGGTAAAGCAGATGTTTGCACTGCCCAGGTGAGCCAGCCATCCACAAGGTGTGCAGTATTTGGCTCTGTATGAAGTCTGTAGCTCAAAAGAGACAGGAGTGTACTGTCAGCGATGGCTCATTCTTCCTGGAGGCCACATAAGCATGACTGTAATGCCTGTCCATGCTGCCCTGCAAGGTTGTTTCTGAGAACTACACCCAAATTTTCTCATATTACTGCCATACTTCAAAGTCTGTTTGCTTTTAGAAACATCTGGAGAATGAACCTCCAAGTCATGACCATTATCTGAACAGACTCTGGAGCCACCTTGTTCCATCACTTGCTCAAAGCAGGGTGGTTGCCACACTGTATCAAGGAGATTTCCTTTCTGCACTGGCAATTCCAGCTCCGGTGTTAGAAAGTGAGGAGTAATTTTTGAAGGCAAAAGGAAAAGGGTGGAATTACTACCCTAGCTATAAGGAAATATCACCCTTTGGATGCTCCCAATACTAACTCCTTGTACAATCCGGTCTCATGCCTTTTCCAAGGATTTGTTTTCTATGTTCCTAGTCTTTTGCTGACTGCTGGTGGTCTTGGTACATCCTTAGGAGAACCATCCTGATCGTGGTATTCCTGCCATCTGGCACATGATAAATAATAATGAGTTCTCTTTGTCTTTCTTCACCTGCTCAAAGTCCATGCTCAAAGCCCTACATCAAAGGTTCTGCATGTAATAAGTGCATCTGCCACAGATGTCTTTGGGGTGACAATCCTTTCGAGGATTCTTCCTACCAGGCCTGTGCGGGGTGACGAATGCTGTCCCTGTACCTTGTGGTGTGAGTGGCTGGTGTGAACTAGCTTGACAAACAAATTTTAAGTTCCCTGCCACTATTTTCCCTCTGTGTATCAACAGGGGCTTTGGATGAGTGTGCAGGCTTGTTTGGCCCTAGGGAAACTTTTAGTATTGACTGGAAATGTTCTGGACACAGTTACTGACAGAGCTTATTCCCCTGTGCCTGCTTTCAGCTCTGAAAGAGCTCAGGACCGTGTGCCTACAACAGTTCTGATTCAAAATGCAGTGAAAACAGTGAAAGAATTGCTTTGATTTAGGTCTCAGATGCTTTAGAAACATTAAGATAAAAGATAAAGCAGAGATAGTAGAAAGTCTACTACATCGACCCGTTCTGCATAAAAGGAAAAGACAAGGAAAATTAGGAACTTTTCTATACTCACTTGCTCATTAGGTTCACTTTCCTGGTCTAATTCCATGTCATAAACACCACTTGGCAAATATTCCAAAAGGCAGAGCACAGCTTTGCTTGCTGCAGAGCTACTAAGAGGAGCTGACCCCTTTGAAGGCAATGGTGGAGCTGCCCATTGCATTGCCATGGTCCCTTCAGGGATGCCCCTGGGATTTTTCTAGCGTGGAGTCCTTGTATACAACCTGAGTCTGAGTTTCAAACACCCACCACCAAGTCTTTGCTAGTCTTAAAAGCACAGATCATGTTTCATATAACTTGCATCTGATTCGGGACTTTGTGAAAGCTTCAACAACTTGTAGTTGGTATCTTACAGATCTGTGAAACTTATTCTTACAGGCACAGGGAAAAGAAGGCAGAGCTTTGTTCTGTTTGTATCTTTAGTGGGACTTGATTTGCTGCTAATGAGAATTCACAAAGACATAAATGTACAAAATAATTTATTTCTACTGTGAACTCAAGAAAAAAATGTGTTACACTTTTTATATAAATTTTGTGCTCCTACTGTAAATCCTGTTCCATGGACTGCATGTATCTGTGCATCACATAAGCCCAATTCCTATTGACGTGTTAGTGTTAGCTAAAAAACAATCCTTTTATAGCTTAATAAAATTTGAAGTGTTTTACAGGTACAAGGGTTGAATTTTGTTAATTGTAACAGAACAATTATTAGTATCTAGTAATTTTAAGCTTTGATCTCATTAATAGGGTCAGACTTACTATTGGGAAGGTCACTTTTAAAGACAGCTGCTGTGATTTCTGAATAGGGATCATAGAGGTTGGATTAGAATATCACAATGATTTATGTGACTTTGGAGATATTTTATCATACAGTATTAAAGATAAGCTGCAGGTACAACAGATGGCTTTTGCCATACAATCCATTTATGCTGCATTCTCTAATGTGTGGTTATCACTGCATGTATACAGGATGTTTTGTCTTGCAGAAGTTTTTCTAAAGAATTGCAGAAGAATTTGTGGTGTCGTTTATTAAACAGCAACCCCAGACCACAGAGTGGTGCTATACCATGGCAGCTGTTGTTCTTCACACAACCAACATTTTTCTTATTTCTCTTTCTCTCAGTCAGCTCCACGGCAACTTTAAATCATTCCTCTTTTTCTTTGTGTTCTGAGGGGGAAATGTGGCTGCAGATTGACTGAAAGACCATTCTAGCATGTTTGGTTCTCTCTTAAAGAAGTACCGTGCCCGTTTGTAAAGTGGTTGCTGAGGCCAGTGAAAGGAGCTGTTGCTACATCCCTGCCTCATTAGCTTTTTAACTGACTGTGTTGGATGTGAGCCCTGCTTGAAAGTACAGCAAGGTGAGTTGCTTCTGGTTTCATCAAAAGCAGTTTTCCAGCAGCAGCATGAAGATGTGGGAAATTATTTGTTAAATTAAGCTAGTAAGAATGAGACCAAAGACTCGTGTCCCTCATTCCCATGCGCAGATATCCGTGTTTATTCTTTTCTAATAAGATGTCCAAATCCTAGCAGGCAGATTTGGAGTTACTAATGACATTTTGAGTGGATCCTCCCTCTCATCCTTAGGAGAGTGCACACAACCCTGAGCTGTGTGCTGGTGGGGCACTGCCTTGTTATTTAAGTGACACCGGCACATACATGGCTCTTCTGGCACTGTTCATATTGTTTTGCAATTTGATGTGAGTATATTATTTAACATTGACTGCATTAAGGGGTTTTTTGGCTCCCAGAAGTGTATTTTAATGCATGTTTGTTCCTCTTTTATGGCCACATTTCACAGTCAACAAAAGCTTTGAACTGAGAGCCTCTGCATCCATTGGCATTGGGTAACAGCAGCCTTCGTGCCCTTCTTTTACATACTTGTTTTACAATCTTGAGCACCTAAGTGAATAATTTTGAGTACAGAGCCTATATATCCAAGTCTCTCAAGAACCCAAAACCTTCCTAGAAACAAATGACATCTAAATAAAAAGTGGCTACCCGAAGACTGTACTGTGTGCTCTGACACAAATGCTTATCCAGCAGGCGTGAGCAGCATCTGCCTCTGACACCTACACCTCACATTCACTGGTGAACTGTTTTTGGTCTCCCTTTGGAAAATTGTATTCCCTATGAAAGGACTTGTCACAAGTTAAATTATCTGTGAGATCACTAACTCTCTCTCCATCCTAGTGTTAAATTCCTAACAATTTCTGTCAACTCTCAATATCTGCAATGATGTTTAGTGAAACTCTTACAATATTCAAACTGCATCATCTTGGCATGAGTGGTAATGAGCCAGAGGACAGCCCTAGACCATACCATTAACTTATCAAGTAAAGAATTCCTACTGAAGACATTGCTGGTTGTAGAACTTTTTACTTTTTCTTTCTCTTTATTTTTAATCTAAAGGAATAAACACTGGCATTTTCCTGAACTGGTATTCCTGTTGAAGTAAAAAATGAGTGAGTTTGCATCCAGATTTGGAGTTTATTTCTTGCAGGGTCCTTACAGGTCTTACAGTAAGGCATTTTAAACTAAGCTTATCTGAATGAATAATCTTGGTTTGCATTTCATAGTATAAGGATTTTTCCTCCTGTGGCATTTATTGTCCCTGATAGTTTCATTCTGTTGTGTAACTAAATCCATCACTTTAATACACCAAATGTGAAAAATAGATTTAGATGCAAACACTACCAGTACTTTAACAAAGGTTTTGTTTACTGGAGGAAAAATGAATGAATGCCCAAAAATTCAAAGAGGCAGTCAGGAAACTTCTATGAGTAAATGGTCATTGTGATAAATTTGCTTTCATAATTTATGAAGATGTGACAGTGGATTCTATGTACCATCTTTTAGGCATTACTTTCAGCCTTGCTCTGCAGTGTGTATTTAAATACTACATCTTCACCACCAAAGTATAAAAAAAGAGTGCAAAATTGGCAAATAGTGCAGCCAAAGGCACTGTCTCCCTATTCTCAGCTCCTTGAATTTATCAGAGTGGAAGCTACTGACGATGTATGATGATAGTCTGCAGAAACCAAGGCTGGATTCTGGTCTGGGGAGCAGACAGGAGACAAACATCGTGGTGTTTCTGCCTGCAAGGGGTGCTGAGCAGCTGGTAAACTGTGCACAAGAGCTTTATGGTGCAGGTCTGTGAGCATAAAAAAAAGATCAAAATAAAGACTTTAATTGGCCATCGCAAAACAGAGCTAAACAAAACTGCCCTCGGACTCAGCAGTGACCCTTCCTGAACTTCTGATGCTGGGGCACCTGGTGTACCCGGACTCCAGCTCAGCCTCTGTTTTCACCCAACCTGCTAATGGAAAGAGCGTGTTTGGTTACTGGCTCAGGGAGATATCTGCCCTGCTTCCTGCAGTTTGGTAGTTAATGTTTAAAAACACACTATTTTAATAATAAAGTTTAAAAAAATAGTATCCACTGGGAATAAACATTATCCCATATTTTCTAAAAATAATACGCATCTTAAAATTCAAAAGAGTGTGTCTCATGAATAGAAATGTAATTTCATGAATTAAATGCTGATGGTACTGCTAGAAAGCGACTGAAGTACATAATGCACCAACCTAAGGTTCTCATATTTTTCTGTAATATCAAGTCAGCATTAGCAACGCTAAGCCACCTGCTCTTTCCTTAATAGAGCATGAGTTATTAAGACCAATGTTTTAAATTATGTTTATGCTCTAATAGAAAGGATCTGGTTTCTTAATTTAAGAGGTGATTTGCTTTACCTGCTTTACTTGGCATATTAATTATTAAGGCACTGTTTGAGTGTCATTTAAGATTAAATCATGCTGATTTGCTTTGAAAAATCCAAACAATCAGGAAAGATGGGTTTAAGGAACAACTCAGATGAGAGAAATTAGCATACACTAAAGGAGATCATGACTGGGGGTCAGAGCAGTCTGGTGGACCTGGTTGAGTAGCAGACTCAGAAATGCTTTTGTGCTGTGCTGAAAACTTTGTTTTCATCTCTTATCAAGGCTCTTACTAGAGTTTCAAAAGTACCTTTTAATTTTGAATTGTTTAGATTAGAGCTCAGTGTTTAGCATGTGTCCCTGTCATTTGATTTTCAAAGCTAGTGAATACTCAAAGCTGCAGTTTGAATCAGATGAGATCCAAATTGTCAAGGAAATTTGAAAATGAGGCTTTATTTTTGGAACTTAAATTTGGAACATAAATTTTTTATATGGTAAACTGTGGATTTAGGGTAGAAGTTCCAGTAATCTATTTTTCTGAGTAGTGAATTACCTAGTCATATTAACTAGAACATGCATTTCCACCTTTTAAGAATGAGTTCACTTAAATTGATTTGAATTTTTTTAAGAGTTGCATCAAGATGAAATGGTAATTTTTTCTGATTGGAAAATATCAAATTAGAAATTTTTAACCTTTAATACATTTCCTGAAAAGGAAAATTAATCAATCTCTGTTTCTGAGTGTTGTCAGTGGCTCTGGCACCTCAAAAAGGCTTGTACTGAGAAATTTTCTTTCAGTCTAGAAGTAGAATTTTCTTGATGTTGCATATTTGTCAAGGCAAATTCACCCAAATGAGGCACCACTCCTATGTTTTTAAAGACTGAGAAATCCACATCTCGAGTTTTCTTTGGCTATTAAGAATAGTTTCCCTTGGTGACCAGATTACATTATTGTAGATAGATGGTGATATCATTTGTGCAAAAATAGGGAAAGACGACACTTGATCTTGCAGAATGCAAAATCAAACATTGATGGAGATTTAAATGATTTAAACTATGTCTTTTTTGTCTCCAAATCAAAACACTGTCCTGTGCAGCCCTCCCAGCAGCCTCATGCCTCTAACTTCACTGTGATGCCAGGGCAGTCAGTGCTTCATGTAGTGGATCACAAACCTCTAGCAACAGCAAAACAGAAAATGAGTGACCTAGAAATATCAAAATTACTGCAAGACTCTCTAGTTCCCACCAAAACCAGTCCCAAACTCACAAAAGGAAGAAAATGCACTGAAAAAAAAAAATCACACTTCTTTTGAAAAAAATTTGGGGTTCTCTCTGGGACAACTGACAACCCTGGGGCCTTGACCCCTGGATCTGATGGTCCCATTCCCTCTGATGCCACCCTGTAGATATACAAGAAAGAGGCTGCATCGACCAGTGACTGAATCAGCCTGGATTTAGGGATTTCAGAGTTTATTCGGTTTAAGCGACTCTTTGATACAAAGTGGCAATTATTACCCAGCCTCACTCCAGTCCTTCACATACATGTGCAAACACCATTTTCACGTGTGATAATTATCCTGCCTGCCTTATAGCCACCATCACTACCATGGAGTGAGTGCTCCCAGCCATTAACAAAGGGGTGATGGAACCCCTCTGAGGTGCAGCCAAGTATTATAATCACTCTTACAGCTGCGAGCTGGAGCATAGAAATGAACTGTGAGTGTCTATAAGCCCACATGGAAAGACAGCAACAGACTTGAGAATTGGCTTCATTTCTTCTGTCTCATTTCCGTACATTTTTTTCTTTGTTCTGTCTGTTTCCTTCCATTGCTGCTTTCCCCAGCTGAGAGTATTATCTGGAGGTTAAGAGAGGAGTTGTGCTGAGACCATGGGCAGCTCAACTCCCAGAGCACCCTGGCTCATAGTCCTTGTGGGAATTCCCAGCCTCTGCCAAACTTCTCATAGAAAAGGCTTACATTTCTAACAGTGGCACATTTTACAAGGGTAACTCACTCATTTTTCAGTTTAAAAATCTCTAACTTACTAGCCATGCAGTTTTTAAAGCTTCTGCCTCTGCTACTCACCTGTCTGCTCTTCCTATAGCATCCATCTACCTGACACGCTTGATGGCATTTCCTTTTCTGAGAGTTTGTGAAGGTATCACAGAATCACAGAATGTGCTGAGTTGGAGGGAACCCACAGGGTCCATTGAGTCCAACCCTTAGCCCTGCACTGGACCATCCCCAACAGTGACACCCTGTGCCTGAGAGAATTATCCAAATGCTTCTTGAACTCTGTCACTCGGTGCTGTGCCCACTGCCCTGGGGAGCCTGTTGAGTGCCCAACCACCCTCTGGGGGAAGAACCTTTTTGCAATAATTAACCTAAACCTTCCCTGACACAACTTCGGACCATTCCCTCAGGTTCTGTCCCCGGTCACGACAGAGCAGAGATCAGTGCCTGCCCTTCTATTTCCCCTCTCAAGGAAGCTGTAACTGCAATGAGGGCTCCCCTCAGTCTCCTCCTCTCCAGGCTGAACAGACCAAGTGCCCTCAGCTGGTCCTTTTACAACTTCTCCTCAAGGCCCTTCACCATTTTTGTTGCCCTTTTTTGGACACTCTCTAATAGCTTTACATCTTTCTTGTATTGCAGTGACCAAAACTGCCCATGGTATTCAAGGTGAGGTTGCGTCAGTGCAGGTAGGCAGGTGGGGAATAGGTATCCTTCAATCATAATGGGGAATCAAGTCACAGGCAGGCTATTAGCCCTGAGGATGCATTTGGTAGCCCAGAGCTTTCCAGTCCCAAGCCAGCTTCCTCACCTCTGGGCCCTTCTCTCAGCCCTGCCTTGAAGGTTGTTAAATTACGGACTGTTGTCATAAAAACCCCAACCCTTTCATCCATCCTTCCATCCGTCATGCATTGCTATCGCATCTAGCAGCAGATGCACACATTTGAACCACAGGAGAAAAAAGAAAAGGAACAAAGACCAATGTTTACCATACTATGGTTTGAAATCTTTGTAGTTGGCAACTAAATCAAAGGAATGCTTATGTTTTGATGTACAGCAGTCTTAAATCATTTGTAATTTTCTATCACCTCATTTTATCAACAAATTAACATCTTGAAATATAAGATCATCAGCAAATTAGCAATCAGCACCAGAACACAAATTTATTTTTAATGTGTGTATGAAACAAAGGACAATTGATAATATGTGGTGTACCACTTCACATTTTAAAGAGAAAATAAAAATATTTATAAATGTCAACATATTTTTTAATTTATTCTGGCACCTGCAATTGGTGAATTTCTCTAGACTTTGTGTCATTTTGATGTATGTGCTGCCCAAACTCCTTTGCTTGCCAACAGTCTTCAATTTTCATGAACAAGAGGGGAGGATGGGGAGCTACATGACGGAAAAGGAGACACATCTACATCTTTCTCAAGGAAAATGTTTCCAATGTAATATTAAAAACCCACTAATTTCAAAGATAAATGCTATGTGTAAGGTGAGGGCATTTCCTGTAAACAAAGCAAAGGAATAGTTTAGCATGGATTTAAAGCGAACATATAAAATTGCAGATCAGATCCTTCTCCCCCCAACAATCATTAATTCATTAATCCTTGAAACCATTGCTGCATTGTTTTCTGGTAATTATACACACCTCATATGCCAGCTTTTTAAGACATTAATTGCATGATTAGTTTTATGATTTCTTCTGATTACCAATTAAGTTACCTTTTTCTCTCTTTTTTGTATTTCATACATACCATTAGACTTTATAGTGCTTCTTTTTTAATTTCTCACCTAGCAGGGGTTCTCACACATTCGAAGACAGCATTATCCACTCAATAAACAGAGAGAGAGTTTAATTTTCTGTGTAAAGTATTGCTGTGGACTTGGAAGGATGATGTTTCAGATATTATGCTATCAAGAGTGACATTTAATTTTACAGGGAAAAAAATCTTGTTTTTCCCTGTCATAACAATGTTCACAGAGCATGATTTTAAAGATGTGCAGAGACCAAATCAAGTGATTCTGTCTGTTGGTTTAGCTGAAGTTGTCACATCTTCCTTTTTTGCCCAACATGTATTGCCAGCTGGTCTTCGATTCTATTAGTGTAATTTCTCGTATAGAGTTCTCTGGTCTGTGTATATGTATTTAAAAGTAGTATCCCATACATCATAAATCAGATACACATTCATGAGGCTCTCTAAGACTTAGGGTAAAAAATGGATCAGTGGGACTACAAGTTTGAATAGAGCTGCATTTCCAAATCCTGGTATAATTGCATCGCAATTATCTTGTATCCTTCAGATGCTGAGAAGTCTAAACTTTTTCAATACACGTTTGACTTTCAGCAAATGAGACTCCTATCAGCTGCAATGGCAATATGCTAATGCCTATACACATTGGGTGAACCTCATGTAGGTGTTTTTGGAGACTTATAGATGAGAATATTGCACACAGAAATACAAAACCAGATGCAAAAAAATAGTTTTTGCTTTCCATGTTGTGCATAAATGGACAAAAGTGTATCTCAGTGTGTGATTCTTCTTGTGTATGTATTTTTGTGGTTGGTTTATCAAATATTTGCATGGGATTCATGTACATATTCTGCATCATCTTTGTAGTGTAAAAGCAATTACATTTAATAATCAACACCAGACAAGATGCCCAAACGGAAATTAATTGAGAAAGTCCTTTATATAAAGGAAACATGGAACTGACTAATAGACATTCTTGAAGAGAATAATATAGTCTACAGCATATTGTGTTTGTGATCTTAAGGCAATCTGGTATTGATTTAAATGAATACACACTTCCAAATTCCTGACAGCTGTGGCAGGTGAGAGAATAGAAAGACGTTGGGACTTGCAGGGTAACTCTAACTGGACCACCATAGAAAATAAACTCCCAGTCTTTCTGTTGATCCTTAAAATGCTTGCTTGCCAAAGCTGTACTGTGGTCCTCTAGTAGGGAAAAACTGTCCCCAGTGTCCCGTATGCTGTTCTACAAGCACCCTGTGAACAGTGAGTCAGCTTGGATAAAAACATGCAAAACTGAAGGTGTTGCTGTAACAACAAGTAAAAACACCTCCAGCTCTATGAAAGCTGCAATTTTTTTTTAATAAATTATAGGAAAAAATTATAAGGGTCTCTGATTAACCTTTATTTTTCTGCTGTGGTTTTCGTTTTTAAGAGGTCTTTTAAATCTATGTCATTTGGTCCCACTTTGTATTGAATAATAAAGAAGGTGGCAGCCAACTGGAGTACAGGCACTGGTTGTTGTCACTGGCTTGACAGAGTCAGGAATGGAATTGAAGTGTCCAGAGCTTGCAATCACCTTAGTTACAACTGATAGTACCTTAAATATTTCACGAACCAGGTGCCGTTATCTTTGATCTCTTTAGAAGTATTTCTAGGCATAAATCTGCATATTTCACTCATCTTTCATATTTAATAACCAATATGAATTTTTTGAAATATTTTCCTTACCTAAAAAAATGAATGTGTGTTTATGCCACTTCTGTCTGCTTTTTAGGCTGTGTCAAACTCAATAATCAAAGCAGAAATATTTCCTTCTAATAGCTACTTTTTTTTTGTAATTGCATTCCTCTGCTTTCAGCCATTCATAAAAAGTAATCCATACAGGAGGCAATGAGGTAGGACCAAATGTTGTAGCTAACTTGGAAAAAAAAAAAAAGAATTAGCAGCATAGAGTTTTCTGATTCTTTATTCTTGAGAAAAATCGCTTAGCTACAAAAGTAAAATATAGCTGCTTTTGAAGCAGGCAAGATTGTGAGAAAGTTGGAAGAAAGGCAGAGGGTGAAAAACCCATAATTATGGCTTGCTCTTGTATAAAGCTTTTACTGGCAACAAGGCAAACAGGATGCTCTTGAAAAGACATTCAACATTCTTCCCAAAAGATGTTTAGAACTTTTTTTTCTTAAATTCTGTTCTTTCTGCAAGTGTCCAAATCGTCATTCATCTTTTTGAAGGCTGAGGCCATGACATATACATGCTTTTACTGTATAGAGACAGTGCCTACAGGCTCTCCTTCCTTCTCTTCTGGCACTCTGAGAAAAACTCATGCCCCCATTCCTAGATTAAGATGTTCAGATGTCAGTAGATCTACATTATTTATAGCATCTCAAGATTTGAATCAAATATTACAAGATCAATGGTGATTCCTCTTAAAAATTTGCAGCACTGTATGCAGTATGTTCCTAGTTACAATGGACCATCTCCAAATAAAGTTTAAAACCCACCAAACCCCAGTAAAGAAATCCATACAACTAATATAATAAACCAATAGCCTGTTTGGATAATGTAGGGGGAAAAGATATACATACTCTTCTGAGACAGGCATTATCCTCAGTGCTTTTACAATCAGAGCATCACTGTATTTCAGAAAGAATAATTATAGGAAAGGAATTTATTCTGTGTGGTACTGGTGTCAGCTGGATGGTGATGATGGGCATCGAGAACTGCTCAAAGGCCTGTAACCTGTGAAGGATCTCTCTCTGCATCCTTGTATTTCCTGTTCTTACCACGTGCGAAACAAAGTTGTTTGCAGCTCGGATTTAACGCAGAAGTGCTGCGTGGCTGGGAAGCTGTGCCAGCACAGGTGTGTGCACTGTCCTGCTGCTGCTCAGAGCCACTGCAACCCCATCAGCCTCCACTCTCTGCCTTGCTCACTTCATTGCCCAGTTTACAGGTGCCCAAAAACCTCCGGAGCAAATTCCTTGATCTTTAGCACTGACCCAATGTGTGCCCTTGAAGAGTTTGCCTAGTACCTGTTCCTCAGTAAACCAGCTGTCTATGTGGACAGTATCAGGAGGAAATATGGGCTAAGAAATAATAATAGCATTGTATGAGCGTTTTTAGTGGTGGGAAAATGAGTTACTGCTGCCAGAGAATGCTGTGAGTTTTAGAAGTTTCACTGGTATGTCAGAGAAGGTGCTTTCAGAACAATATAGCACACCCTTGAAACTAGAAAGCACAGCCAAGCAGCATGAAAATACTGTCAACACACTTTCTGATGGCCTCCAGCCTTCATACTTTAATAGAAGTATGAATAAATGAACCAGTAACAAATCCAAGTATTCCTTCATCTTGCAGACTGATGTAGCCCAATACTTTAACAAAAGTTTAATAATATTCAAATAGTCATTTGAACTATGTTTTTAATCATCTTGCACTTCCTTCATCTGTCAGTTTACCTTTCACTGGATACATGAAGTGCTGCAAGTGTCATGAGAGGCTTTTCCTAAAGTCCTTTGCAGCTGTGCATTGTGTAAACCCAGGAAGTTGAAATAAACAAATATGTGGGTCCTTTTCAAACTGAAGTGCAACTCCAGAATTTCAGTTTGCCCATCACTAATGTTCATTCAAATCCATGTTTAAATTGGGAACAAAACTATCTCCAGTTTACAGAAATGTAGCCATCCATAGCAGCCCAAATGGATTAGGATTGCTGCATCAGAGAAGTCCATTCGTGTAGTGTAAAGTACAGATACAGTATAAGCCATTTCATAAAGTACAGCTGCCTCTGATCAACCTAAAAAAATCCTCTTAAGTCTGAAAACACAAGGTAAAAATGCACAGCAGGCTACAGGCCAGATATGTCAAGTATGTATTTTTTAAAAGTGGAATTTAACCCGTAGGAGTCATCATTCATTCACTCTTAAATTTCTATTATTCTGCTATTTTGCATACCAGCCCAATTTAAGTGGATGCTGAAGGCCACAATGGACCCATTGCTCTCCCTTGAAGCATCCAAGTAACTTGTTGTATTTTTGCTGGCCCTGTGTGTCACGTCCTGATCTCCCATCAATGAACTGCATACAAGCACGGCACACAGTGGGCCCACTCCAGGCATTAAATGACAGGAACCAAAGAGCAGGAGGTCCTGGAGTATATTATACAATTATTATAACAAGGGATGTCAGAATTAGAATGCCAGAATGACATTTCTCCTTTCTTCGATCATGAGACGGGGCAAACTACCTGCCCTCCTTACTCTTGCAACTTTCTCCTTTCTCTCTTTGTGCAATGTTCTTTTGTTGAAAGGAATGAACTGCTGAGGAAGTCATCCCAGCCCAGGCTCTATGGATTTGCCAAAACTCACGGGCTGGTTGTCCCCAATGGGTTTCCTCCATTTTTCACAGTCCTCAGAGGATGAGATCCTCAACAGCTCTGAGGAGCAGAGCCATGGATGGGTAGGATCTGAGGCAGGTGTACAATGACGCTTGGTTTCTCTGAGTGAACATCCAAAGCTAAACCCCCTCATTGTTCATGTGTAACTAAAGATAGTTTATTGATGGTATCAGTCAGAAAGAAAGGACATAATTGCATGGCACAAAGCACTGTATCCTACATCCTCTGTGAAAGTTGTGAGTATGAGAAATACAGTTCCCATCATGTACTCTGGAGAAAAAAGCAAAGGGGCTCAGTCTTGGAAAATGTGGGGGCGGTTTTCAAAGTGGCAGGACTGAAAAGCCACACTAAGCTGCTCTAGTAGGGCATCTCATTTGAGGTCCTTTGTCTCTTACCCCAATTAAATAATCTTGAAAACTTGTTTCTGAGGACAGAATCTCTATTTAGGGAAAGTTGTTGCTTTTTTATATTTTGCAGTAGCAATCTTTGATATCAAAATTTGTTTGATATGGAAATACTGCATACTTGCTGTTTTAAGCCCACCTACACACACACCAAGTTTCTGAATTACCAGTAAAAATCTTTGTTTGTGCTTTTGTGCACAAACAAGCTCAGCTTTTTAGTATGCACCTGCTTAAGCAATTTCTTTGAAACCAGCATACTTGGATTTTTGGTTTTTTGCCTATAAATAGCCTTGCTTTGTAGAAAGTAGTCTATTACAGGCTTTTTTAAATACATTTCTAAGGGGAAATACGTGAGGAAATTTAAATAGATGTCCTTATTAAAAATGAATTATATACATCAAAATTAAAGTTGTTTGCAATAACATGACATTCTTCTGCATCTTGCACTAACATCAGCACAATCAGTGGGAAACATGAAAGGAGAGATCCCATGCACCTCTGAAACTACAATTACAATGTCAGGGGAGGGGCTCTTTTAAGTCAGAGCTTTTTTCCTGAGAACAGGGATAATTTTCTGAAGGACTTGCATTTCCTACAGGCCCTTGGCTCCTGCACACACCTCTGAATCAGCTTCGGGGCAGAAGGCTGCAGGAGGAGGAAGTCTTGCCTCACACTTGGGGAGATACAATGAGGCTGCTAAAATTACAAGATATACTACAAATTTAAAAAAAAACCAAACCAAACCGAACAAACAAACAAAAACCCAACAAAACAAACAAACAAAACCGCCCCCAACTTTTAAATAACAATTATATCATTATCTTTGCGTCACTTTTGAGACACAAAATACATAATATATTTTCCTACTGTCATTAGCTTTTTTAAGTATTCTTTTAAAGTGTTTTGCAGATAAAACTGACTCCTGGGACTATTACAATAGCTCCTTGTGAAGATAGTTTGTGTTTTGCTGCAGTTGATCAAGGATACGTGTTCCAGGACACTTCAGTAGATCCATTTGATTGTTTTGACTTTCTAGCAAAAATTATTTAAATTTGTAGACTGTTGCTTGGATAAGATCTGAGAAAGTTAAGTGATGTGATAACCGTGTAGTTACCCTCACAATCAACTAAATCTGTAGTAATCTGGTACTCTTGGAGCAAGAGTCCCAGTTTTGGCTATTAGTCATTCAATTCACATTGTTTCCACGACACAAATGGTAGTCAATAGCTGGCAGACTGTGTAGCAACACTAATGTTTTACGTTCATCCCTGTCTCTGAATGGATGTTTGAGATGCACATGGACATCTCAGAAGGAGGCTTTTATGTAATGTCTTCTTAGGACCTTAGCAAGTCTTTTTCTTTAATGTTTTTTTCTACATTGTCATTAAAATATTTCAGCTTCACAGTAGTACTGGATAAGTAAGCCTATGATCTAGTGTTGATAGACACATCAAAGTTAATCACAACCTTAATTTAAAAGAGATAACCCAGAAAGCATAACCAATGAATAGAAAGCAAGGTTTGCACCCATTTTGAATCAAAATCCTAAATCCATTATCATGTTTATACCGAAGACTAGGCTGCTATCAGAGCCCCACAAAACTCATGAAGTTTTCTTTTTAATTGTGGGACTGACAGAAGTACAGGCTGACGTTTACAAACGCTCTAGTCTTCCCTTAAGCTGTCTGTCCCTGCCAGTCCTGGGAGCTTAACAAGAAATTATGACAACTGCACTTCCTAAATGAATTCACTTCAACCTGAAATAGTGCAGCACATAAGCTCAAAACTGTAGCCTGCGCACTTTTATTGAGTATTTGCTCTTTTTTTTTTTTTAAGCTGTTTTTTAAGTTTTTCTACTTTTGGAAGCAGAACAGAGGATACATTTGTATTCTGTGTGTTTTCTCCGGAAGATAAAAGGCACTTTTGATGGAGTTACAGACTGTCTCCACTCATGGCAACATTCAGGGTATGGTGAAAAGATGCCCTATTTAAGCATATTGAAATTTCTTTCTTAGGTGTTTTGTTTATAGCTTATACCTAGAGGCAGGTTGGACAACACTACCAACCATTAAAGTTTCTTGGCACTTCTTGTTAGAAATTTCAGCTGCAATCTTTAATAATTTGAAAAATTCTAGCATGTACTCTCTGGCTCATACAACAAAAGAAACTCAGTAATTTCTGAAACTGCACTGCAGAAAACTGACCTTAAACCAGTGTGAAAAACTTATGGTGCTTTTTTCCTTTCAGCAGTCCCAGGGATCCACCTCTGTTACCTTCTCTTGATGCTGATGGGTAGGCAAAATCACATGACAAGAATTTATCTTTTGCCCTTTTTAATGGAAATCCAGGAAATCTCTTCCAAAGTAGTTATAAATCTGTGTATATCTATGTTTTGCACATGCCTTGAAGAAGCTTGTGGCGTTTTAGCATCTGAATTCACCAGGGAATGGCCAGATGGGGATGTAAAGGGTGGACAAAAAACTTGTTAAGAGCTTGTGGGCCATGATCTGTGGAGCTTGTTAGAAACTGCATGATCAGGGTAAAAAGAACTTTACTAAGTAAATTAAGGCAGTTTCTGTAACAGAGACCTCCTTATGAGAGGGGAGTTTAACCTTCCTGACAGATGCTGCATCAGCAATTCCATAGGACACAGCAGTCAAGAAGGTTTTGGGAGAGTGTCAGGGATGACTTCTTGGAACAAGTAGTGTACCAAGGCCAACCAGGGGTAATGCACACCTTGGTCTGCAGAAGAAGTAGCTGGGAAGGATACAACCAAGACAACCATGGAGAGAAACTTTCATACTGGGACTGAGTAGGTGAAGAACTAAGGGTCTGGGGAAAAAACAGGTTCAAATTTAGTAGACAGTAGTAGACATACTTTATGTAGTGTACCTTCCTTCACAGTAAGTTCTGAAGTCACTGGTTTTGGTCTGAGAGACCCTCTGCATCTGCACAGAGATGTGGAACCAATGGTAACACTGAACTTCTTCCAGGGAAGTGGTGGAGTCACCATCTCTGGAGGTCTCTAAAAGATGTGCAGATGTGGCACTGAGGGATATGTTTTAGTAGTGAACAGTGGCAGTGCTGGACTCAATGTTAGCAGTTTTTCCAACCTAAACGATTCTATGAGTCTTTGATTCTCTGCTTTATTCCTGACACAAATGATAGAGATCTGGCTAATGGACATTAAGTCATATGATGAGCTATATCGGTGTAACTATGAAGACACACATTTAAATTATGGAGGGGAAAGTACTTCTTTCTCAGAATCAAAATCTTGTGGATATAATTTTTTATTCTGAAAAAAATATTTTCTTGGAAAAAGATTGCGAAGTTTAGCCCTCAAAATTTAATGCCTCCCTTATATTTTTGTGCATTCTTAATTTGTCCCCTTTTTCTGTGTATATTAAGGTGGCATGGTTAATTACAGAATCATGCTTCATTCGTATGCAAAAAGGATCAGGTCTAGCAGTGAACTTGGACTTTTCAGTAAAGTAAATGATTAAGAGTCCCCTACCACATTTGTTAAGTAAGCCAGAAAGCACAGAGGGAATAAGACAGGATAGTGTCTTGGTTAAAACAGCAACATTTCTTTTGTTTTTACCAAATAGTCTTTATATGAAGGTAGGCAATGTTCTGACACCAGTTTTGCCAATTCTTTCTCAATTTCTAGACATACAAGACCTTCTCTGTAGGGCTTGACCCATGGGTTTGGTGAGCCCTTACACAACAAGTGTATGAACTGAAGAGTGTGTGTGAATATATGAAATACTGCAAAATACAGAGACAGCTCAAACTGTACCAAAAATTAATGAGTACTTTTTGACATAAATCTCTCTGTGCCTCAAATGCACTTTTTACAGAGGGAACAATACCCACTCATGTCCTAGGCAGGATATGAAATTCATTAAAATTTTGTAGTGTTTTTATACTGTAAAAATGAGTACCAAAGAAGGAAATGAAAATACCAAAAATGATTAATCTATCCTTGGAGCTGATGTCTGTCATCACAAAAGGCTTTGTATAATGTGAGGTAAATAAGGCCAATGGTCTAATGCAAATATATACACAAAAAACCCCTGGTGATGCAGAGTGGAGTCCTCTAGAAAAACACAATGTCGAAATGCATGTAAAAAACAAGAGAGTTGAGCAGACAGCCTTAATCCTGACTTTTCCTGACATGGAGTGCTTGATTTTCTGAAGTTGGTCCAGCAATTAAAGAAAGTCTTCCAAGGATCTCTCCGGTCCAAGTGAGAGCATCTGGTAAATCCCATGAGACACGAAAAAAACCAAACCCTTATCCCTTGGGCATAGCGTTTGACTCAAGCAGCACCCAGGATGCAAAGACCAGTCCCTTGTCCCCATCACAGCACTTGACCCACGTACTTGGCCCCTCTGGGCTGTGTGCTGAACTAAAGGTGTCTTTGTTTTGGTAAATACTTCCACGGAAAATACTCCAACATCCACACGAGCAGAGACAGGACTCTTTCCCTGGGAAATGACACAACTACTAAGCTACAGTGGGATGCTCCCTACTCTCTGGCCCAATGAATATTTAATTGGGCCATGCACAGATGAAGAGTTCCATCAGAATGGACTGAGAGGGACCCCAGTGGGACACCCCAGCTCTGGTGGCTTCAGACATCTGGTGGGAGGGATTAGTCCTGATCCCTTAGGTGGGGGAGATGTTTGATCAAGGCAGGGGCCCACATCATATGGACAGATGCTCTAATTACTGAGCTACTAGATGAAAAGGATCACTACCATCTTGCCTTTGTCCTTTGAAAAGACCAGACCTCCTTTGCTTATCTGAAGAATGGGCTTAGCTACGTGAACCCAAAGTGCAGCTGAGTGTCTCTGTGCAGGTGAGTCCCTGAATGAGGCAGGGCTGAAGCCATATCCAAGTACTTGACATCTTCCACTGGCTAGGCTGGGCAGATACAGTGAGGTGGCAGCTGGGAACCCTTCAGTCTGGCCTTTTTCTTGCCTCAAAATGCCTAATTCAGAGTTGGGGAAAGCCCTCAGCAGCACAGTACCTAGCAGGTAGTTGTTGCAGTGACATTACCAAATGCCCTTGGGCTACTATAGCCCAAGGGGCAAAAATGGATATTTAGTGATGAAAAAATACAGTCCACATGTTGTTAGGCAGCATCTGCAAGGAAATCTGCATAATCTAAGAGGAAAATTTTTCATTAACGCAAAACACAAGGTTGTTCCTGAGAAACCTTTTCTGAAATGTGTTTAAACTATGCACTTCAAAGCATGCTGGTACTTCTGTGAGCCCTGGCTTCATAAGAAACTTCCCCACAGATACAAAAGAGGAGCATATCTCCAAAGTAATATATGGAAATAAGAGGAAAGTCTGCTCCTTTTGCGTGAACACACCTGACTTTGACACAAGAAAGGAAACAGTAGACAGAAGAAGCTCAAAGTTCCCAGTTGCATCTCTTTTACAGTAATAATAAAATATGGGGTTTAGCCAAAACTCAACTTTCTCTATTACTTCAGTCTGCTGTTTTCCTGCTCATGACATTCCCAGCTTGTATCCCAGAGCATCATACATGTCTGTGCTTTAAAATGCTGTAGTTATGCCCTTCTCAAGCTGAGTACTAACAGTAGGTGGAGGTACAATCCAATTGTTCTGTAGTGTTTCCAAACAATCTGAAAGCCAGTCTGACTTGCTATTAATTTTAATTAAGCCTTGCAATAAAACCCAACAGAACAGTGAAAACCGTGACAAAAAATAAATGTATAGGTCATGCCTTTAGTTCCCTTTATGCAGCAATCTGATAGCTTGTTTTGGCATCTCAGGTGGAATGTACAGACCTAAAGTTTAATTTCTGCTGTTCATTTTTCTCTCAAAAATCATGTCTTCTGCTCTTCCTTTCCCTTGGCTAAAGAAAATTATAATCAAAGGGAAATGGTTCTGAGACACTTCAAGCATCAGAATACAAGCTGATTTAAAATAAAAGTATCAGCTTATTCAAGATTCCTCATTTGTGCATCTGATTTTCTAAAGGAAAGGCAATAGGAAATGCTGACGTTCTTTTAATTAAACTTTTACTATTGCTGGATTTGAAAGGCTGTCTCTGATCTACACTTCCACAAAGCTGGAGCAAAACGATGACGGTGTTTCTTTGCAGATTTAAATTTTGAAGAATGAAGGTACAACTAGTTTTTTACCCATACAGCTAAACCCACTTTGCTCCCTGTGCAGTAGGCAGTGAGTGTTGACAGGTTCTAGCAAAAACTTTTCATCATGTGTTTAAAGGTCTCCCAGATGTGCAAATCAGTGGAGAGAGCAACATGCCACCCCTGGGAATGGTACCTCTGAAGACTTTATGTCTGTCCATTTTGATGGTACCTGCTGCCCAGGTTTTTGGATCTTTGCAAGCTTAATATTTAAAAATTCACCTTTAATTTACATCCTTTTCACTCACAGTGAGTCTAATACAGTTGCTTATCAGGGAACAATAGTTTTATTCTTTTAAAATCAGAACTGCATCATATTTGTACTATAGCATCATCTTTCCTTCTGGCAGCCTCCAGAAATACACCACCAGGAAATCCAGCCAGTACTAGGCTGCAGGATGGCAGAAAGATTAGCGTGGATTAAGGTGCAGGAAAGTGCTTTTCTGGGACTAATTATGTTTTCTGAAGGTAGCTGCTGTTTTGCATTGTGCTTTTATGCAACTTGTTGTACATAACATTTATCCTGCCCTCTTTTTCATGCTTATGAAGTGTCTGATGATACAGGCAGCTTGGTTTATCCCTAGATCTCCAGCAGTGTTTGAAGGAAGCTCTAACTAGAAGTAAAGATATAAGGGAAAGAAATGAAGTTCCTTGGCATACAGCAGACTCAGGAATTTCTTATGGAGCTACCTGTAGGTTCTGAAAATTATTTGCTCCTCTCAGTAGCCTCTCCCAATTCTCAGTTTCTTATTCCCACAGCAAAATGGTCACATATGTCACCAAAGATTGTACTAAGAGGATAAAATGATAGTTAATGGAAAGCTAATAAAAAAACCATTCTGTCTTTCATATTGTTGCTTTGATGAACTTGATTTTGAGAGGAAAACAACACAACAGTAGAAATCACGGTGAACTTTAGAGAAGGTGCAATTACCTCTCATGTGAAAGTCAAGTCACATATGTTTCACTGGTGTTTTTTAAATCTCATGTCAGATAATTGCTACTGCTGGAAAATATCTGTCTTTCAGTGCTGTGTATCATATTCAGCCTACTTATAGGACTTCTTTCATTAATAATTACATTAAAATATCACCCCACTCATGTTCTAAAGCAGCACTCAAAACTTAGCAATTACTGAATTTTTAATTACATGATTTTGTTATTTCTTCACTGTGTTTAAGTACTTTGCTTATGCTCATGAAAACTAGGAGAAAAAAATTAAACATTGAATGAAAGAGCACATGGAGCTTGTGTGTGAATATTTCTGAGTCTACCTTTCATAGAAAAAAATTGAATCCTAAATGAACAAAAAGAAATGTGGAGAGACAGCCACATCTATTCAACACCAAGCTTCTGGAAATATGGTATGATCTGCCATAATCCAAAATCCTAATAATGAAATACATTACTTTCCAGCTACTATGTTTCTTGTATTACATCATCTGGTAGCACACTTGGATAGTAGAACCCCAGACTTCTATCATTTCGCATATATTAAGAGTATAGAGCAAATAATGATAATTCATAGTAATTCTCTCCCATCAATGAAAACTTTGCTCACTTTAGGTTTTCCCTTCATAGGAAAGTAGCTTTGTAGTCACACAAGATTTTATATTATTATGTTTGAAGCAGCATGAGCCATTTCAGAATCCTTGAGTTCAGTTTTACAGGGTCTCAAATTGGTTTCCACCTGCATGCAGGCAAATTCACCTAAACTAGAAAATATTTAGAAGAGCATAAGAAAGTTCAACACAAAGATTCTCTCACAAGATCCATCAGGATCTATGTGATGGGCCACAGAGGTTCAACTTTACTTTCTAAGGGATATCTTACAAAGCAGAGGCTGTGACTGCCAGGAGTCTGATCTCACACAGAGAGCACTGAGCACCAAACGTGTTTGTCATTTTGGTAAGGATTTTTTTCACTCCTCCATTTATTTTGCTGATAACAGTTTCAGTGTTTGCTGCCACTGTGTTCCCACCTGTGCCCTGGGCTGTGGATGTGTTTATAAATTGAAAGATTTCAGAAATGATAAACTGCATTTTAACAGCAATTAGAGCATATGGTGATGTTGAGTCTTAATAGAACAACTCTATTGCAAAGATTTCAGTCTGCCAGTAATGGAAATATGACATTTATGCAGGCTTTGTGTTGTTTGAAGCTGCTGACCATTATAGCTGAATTGCTGTGTGGCTCTGCTCAGCCATTCTGTTTCCCAGAGGTGTTTCCAGAGCATGAAGCTATTTCTTTTCCTCTTTTTGTTTGTTTGTTTGTTTGTTTGTTTATAAAGGGTATACTGAGTGATGCGGCTTTCCCTGGGAAGCAAAAAGTCTTGCAGCGGTAACATTTATTCCTCCCTGACATTTCAAATCTATGTGGCTGTAGTTAAACATTTAGTTACACGGCAACTTTTCTAATGAACTACCTCACTTAAAAAAGAACTCTAAAATGCCAGTCTGCTTTAACAGCTATTTTATGATCAAATTCCCTGGTGGAGTATGTGTAACTTGCTGACTTCAGTGGAAGCAACATACATCTGAAGGCAAAATTTGTCTCATGGGTTGATTGATTGTCAGCTGCTTGGTCTATGTGCCAGCTATTCGAAGGCACTCAGCTCCCAGCAACTCTTGCAATGAGACCTCAGGCTGAATTTTCACAGGCTTTTTGTGAATCTCACATACAATGTGTAAATAAGAATGGGCCTGAGTCCTTATGTTCAATAGGAAGTAATTTATTCTCAGGAGCAGTCCCAATGTGTATCTAGATCCTGTTGAGATGATTAAGTATTTATTAACATGAGTAAGAGTTACAGATTACAGCATTCTGTTGACTGTTTAAAAAATCACGAGGCATGATTCGTATTAAAGACAATGGGCAGAGACCAGAGGAGCAGGAAGCATTCATTAGAGACATGAACTACACTGGGTCCCAGGGAGCCTGTGTTTGTTGAGCTTGAGGTGTGATTTTTAAATTGCATCTTTGGTTTTCTTAGCGCCACTTTACACGTGCAACTAAACGTGGCCACAGTTTTGAGCCAGCAAGGTATCCCGCTTTTGCTCAGCTTTTTCTTGTGGGTGGTAAATCTCACTCACATAAATAGAATGCAATGTAAGAGTAAACTTAAGAAAGAATGTTGTTTTCCAAGCAGATTCTCTTATCAAAACTGATTATTTTTTTTTCCCATACTCCCCCACTATCAGCGAGATACTGACATTTTCTTTCCTCTGGTTTACGGTTTGGGAAATCACCCCAGGGTACTTGGAACTGGTTTCCAGCTGCATTTCAGTCTGCCACATTTCATAAGGGGTCTGAGGAGTGAGAGAACCCATGACTGCAAAGCAAGGTTGTGATGCCCCCCACAAAGGGCTGATGATGGTCTTCAAGAATGAGCCCCAAGCCTGAGGTGGCTGGCTCAGACTTAGACTAAGAACAGTACTCAGGTTCTCAGGCATGAGCTGCTTTTTGAAAATGTTTCTGCATAGACTGAACATGTTTAACAGTTCTTAGAACAGAATCTTTTAAATTGCAGACATCCATCTATCAGACCTGCCACCCAAATAGAATAACAAGGCGTTTTTGACATTTTTGGGCTCGTGAATTAATTGATTTGCTTGATGGTGTTTGGTTTTGTTTTTTTTACTTTTGGTTTGATAGAAAAGCAGAACGCATTGATCATTAGTTTCCTTTTGAGTCGAGTCATCATCTGTTTATCAAATGAGGTGTCACTTTTGTGCTGGGTGATGGAGTCACACAGATTTGTGAGCCAGTCTTACTCTGGAAGCAGCTTACAGCAGAGAGAGGTTTTTTTCCACAGCAAAAGTCATTCACACACTCTTATGAACAACTTCATTGGTAATTTAAGGAAAAACATTGTGGTTTTTATCCTGAACTGTGATAATATAATCAAAGCTTTTGCATATATATATATATATATATGTTGCAAAGAAATTCAGAGACCTACAGATCTCATGTCACACAACCACAGATGATATATCAGTCCCTTGTGAATATGGCTCAGTTTCCACTGGACATAAAGGCTAGAGATTTTAAAAATCAAGAGTATCATGTGGCTGTTAGAAGACTTAGATTAGCCCATTCCACTCATGTAGTCAGGGAGAAAGACACATAGGTCTGGGCAACAGCTGAGCATATTATTTTAGAGTTTAAGAATAACAAAAGAGGCCATCATGAAACCTTAGAGACCTAACTTCAAAACAAAATTATTAATATCCAAGAGGGTAAAAGCTCTAGTGAAATTTGGAATCCAGTTCTAAATAGGATCTCCACTTCAGGAATGAATAATAGATGGAGTCCAACTGTTCTGTGGTTGAGCACAAATTAGTGATTCATTGATTGTAATCAAAAGCAGCTGCTTGTAATCAAAGCATAGGTTTTGATAGGTCATTATCAAATGATATGCTAATTTTCTATGTATATAAAGAGCAGAGATGGAGCTTGTCAAGAGAGGTCTTGATGATGCAAAATGAAGATTTTGTGAGTTTACCTCAGTGCTTTCTTTCTTATCTGTCCTTTTTTTCAGTCAGTATTTTCTGTCTCCATAATTAGTCTGAGTTTTGCAACAGCTTATTAGAAATGTCACCAACATCTGGTTTGGTGCAGCACAGACAATAATGCATTTATAGGAAGAAAGCAGGTCTTAGCCCTTCCTCTTATCATTATTAACTCACAATGAATTCTCCTTCCTATGGACATAAGTTTGTGACTCCACATTTTGCTAAGTGCTTAGACAAGTATTTTCAAATTCATCTGCTTTAATTTAAAAGACTTCAGTAAAGGGTAATAGTTAGCCAATAATAATTAGTGAATGAGATTTACAGCTATCCAGAAACTGAAAATTAGATAGCTATTTAAATGCTTATATTTATACACACATTTGGAAATACCTTGCCCTTAGGTCTCATAGTCTTGGAGTTAACTGGGATGAAGCTCCATGCAAACTTAGTTCTCCCATATTTAATCACAAAACAATTTGAATTCCAAAAATCCATTGCATGCTTCCTCCTTCTGCCAAAGAGACATCATTTTGCCAGTTAGGATTGTTAGTGTCAGGTGGGTACCTGGCTATCTCCTTTCCTGCCCTGAAGCACCCTTATGAGCCAGAAGGTCATTCCCTGGCTCTGAGCTTAGGCTGTGGCACTGAAACAGAGGAGATGGGAAGGTCAGATGCAATTCCCTAGTCTGAATTCACAACAGAGTAGCCAGTTCAATGGAAATTAGGCCGAGCTCAGTGTATTTCAAAGAGACTGTTCCTTTTTACCATACACTTCATTTGTCATTGATCCTGGCGTTTGCAATCTGTGATTATTGTTCAATCCCTAGCTGCTTTTAGGTGCTCAAGAGGAGTTTTCCATATCAATACAATGGGATTTTTCCATTTCAATATAGGCAAGAAGTGACTTTTTTTAGTCTCAAACCTTGCTGCTATAAACCATTCCTTATGTCATTGCCAGACAGTCTTGCTGTGGTTGCAATTTAAATTGGTTTGGAAACTGAAACTATCACAAATCTTTCAATCTCAGCTAGCAACCACTGGGTGTTAGAATAATATGGTGGCAAACAGCAGCTCTCAGACATGCCCTTACCTCTGAGACTGGCTTATAAAGTGTGCTGCTTCTAGAAGTATGGATAGCTTGGCACATTAGGTTAGGCTTCTACTTCTGGATCACAATTTTTGTAACTGGTATGTTTTTTACCTTGGGAATGCTTTCCTTGACGTGTTGCTGATATCGAGATGTGGCTGCTGTAAAGAGGAAATCCCAGCACTCTTGCACTGGCCTGTAACTACATGGTGCACGTCTGACCTCTGAGACTAGATTTGCAGAATGAATAGTTGAGAGGCTTAGGAGGCAAGTTGTGCCCTTCTGATTGTGGGATTTTTCATGCAGGAAGTTGAAAGAACTGTCCTGTAGTCATAAAGGGGAACAGTAACTCAGGCATAGGTCTTGTCATGTGAGGATGACACCAGCATCCCACATCACCTACAATAACCCACTGCCCCTTTCCAGCCCCTCTGTGGAAGAACATGATCACAGCTTGTCTTTAACATTTTCCTTGGGGGGAAACACCTCTCTCGTTCTGTAATGAGCATGTCTAGGTTATCCTCAGTTTGTCTCAGTCTTGGAACCATTTTCACACATCAACATGTGCACATAAAGCAAACACAGCTCAGATTATTCCATGGTTCTGAATGGAGAACCACAGGAAAACAGAGGATTCTTTTCTCATTAATTATGGGTACTGTTAGTAAGGCAGAAAACACAGAGGAAAATGGTGAAAACTTGCCACAGGCTGGAAGGACTGTTGGAGTTTGTTATTTTTTTTTCATTCTTCCTTTTAGACACTGGAAAATAGTTTTCTCCAATAAGGCAGTTTAAGGTGAGTCTTGTTACTAAATTGTGAATGTATTAATATAAACCCTTCACTTATACCATGTCTGAATTATGGCCTGAAATATTGATAAATATAGATGGACAGAAAACAGCAATGTCACAAAAAGACATTCTTAATAATGTATTTTTAGAATGGCTGTTTTGTGAGTCTTTCAGTTTTGGACAGCATGAGTGGGGATACTTTTGGTTTAATTCAAGATTTAATTTCCAAAATGAGCAAGTAAACACATAAAAATATTATTTCATTATAATTTTTCAAAGTAGAAAAATGTTTTGGTGTAGTTAGTCTCTATTCTTAAACTCATCTCCTCACTATTTCTCAATTTTTACTCTCTTGGAGCAAGTAAGGGGTCTGATTGTTTAGTTCTGTGCAAATTAGATGGTCAAGCCCTTCCATTCTATGCTTGAGGTTAATACAGAAAAAAAACCACAGAACCATCATTTAATCAATATTTTTAAAAGTTTTTTTAAAAGTAAAAGATTTAATTTCACTAGTCTAGAGTCCAGGGGACAGGCAAGTCATGGTAGAGAGATGGAGAGAGAGGATGAAGCCCTTGCTACTGAGTTATGAGGAACAGATGGTGGAAATAGTATATTCCAACCTTCACCCTGACAGGAGTCACATCCTAACTTTCCCCTCTCTGAACAGCTGTGATGGCAACCAGCTTGGATGGTCAGGGCTTTGCCATGGTCGAAGTGGGCAGAAGAACCAAAGTATTCCCTCTAGCAGTGGCTGACTTTGCTGGCTTTGCCTATAAGTACAATAAAAGTGTGTACTCACATAAAAAATAAAAAGGAAACATAAATTCAACTTTAAAATAACATTACCTTTCTTTCTTACAAAAGGTTTTCTTTGAACAAAAGAGAAGATAAATGATACCACCTCTGTTATTTTTCCAGTCTGAGCCTCAAGCCATTTTAATTGCTGGAGCGAAGGTAAACAGCAAGCCAAACCAAGCCCAGCATCTTGGCTTCCTGTTCTGGTGACTGATGTATTGTTATCTGAAGTGTTGCATACCTCATTATGTGCAGTTAATAAAGTAGTATTGTGGGCAGATCTGTAGTGCTCTCAGATCTGTGGAGCAGGGTAAAAAGTGGACTAGCACTTAAAGGTTGTGAAGCAGAGAAAACGATCTGCAAAATTCACAGTGAATAACAATGCACGCTTTCCATCACTGTGTCGCCCCCCTGTTTTATGCTCTTAACCACAGCCAAAACATCCCGATCTCCATTTGTTTTTAATCTATACGTGTTTGCTTTGGTGCATTTCTTGATCTATTTGTGGGGTATTATTCAAATATTCACACTGGACCCGTAAGGCTCAAATGTCATTTTCATTTTCTGAGTGAAAATGTCTTTGTAATAAACAGGAAAGGTAAGATTTGCACTTAACTTCATAGAAGGATTAAAAATTTCTTATCAAACTGGAATTTGATAGAAAATATGCTACAGGACATGGTGTTTCTTTAGTTGTTAGAGAAATAAAAACTTTTATAATTTTCACACAAGATTTCAAGTAAAGGAAAATATTGCAATATGAATTTCAGAGCTTTCCACATCTGAAAAAGATATATTTTAAGAAAGTAGAATGAACAAATAAGACCAAGATAACTTTAGTTCCTGGGATCCCATGACTACTGCTGCTGTGGCCAATACTAATTATCACAAGACCAATAACATGGTGGGGCATGCTGGAAGATGTTGTATTTTGCCTCCTTGGTCACTTCACTTGTAAACTTCCCTCTTTGTATGTTCTGTGCTCTTACACCTTCTGCATGCACGAAGGTGCAGGAGGGGACAGGGACAGCCCTGCAGCACATCTCAGAAGCACTGAGATGCTCACAAGCCCTCTGTCCCCAGGCACCCAGTGACCCTCGTGGTGGGCTTTGACATCTCTACCAGTGCAGTGGTCAGTGCTCATTAGTATGGCAAAAAAAGTGGAGGTTTCCCTCCCTTTTTACTCCAGTCCCTTTGAGGGGAACATTTGCCCATTCTACACATCCTGCATACTCACTGAGTAGTAAGCTCCAGTTTAGCCATTTCCAGCCTTTGGACAACCAAAGCATGTCTAATAGGAGAAAGTTCATACATGTTATACGCAATCCAAGTTTCTGAAACTTCAAAGGGTTTATAGTTCATCGAAAATATTTTAACCACCCAGTTCAAAAAGTTTGAAGCCATCAGCTGGATCTAGAAGCTTAAAGTGAACTAAAGAGATACTAGTAGAAGAGTATTTGTAAAACAAATGTGTAAAAATGCTCTCAGCCATTTCTTTATTTACAGAACTATGAGCTTTAGTTAGCAACTTTACGTCTTGTTTGTCCTACAGACCTCCTTTATGGAGCAAAAAAATGAGTAAGGCATAGGCAATCAATTAAACAGAACTAAATTAAAGTTGTTGACAAAAATCATAATGTGCATTTGATTATTCAGCTTCGATGAAACAAATATTTCAGACAGCATTCAAGCTTCCATTGTTTTTATGACCAGTGTGTTTGCTGCCATGAACTCAATCACAGCACAATAGGAGGTGAGACTAAATGGTTTGACACATAACAAGTAATCATGATAAAAGAATTGACACTCTACGCAGTGCAGAGGCTGTTACATTTTTAAATGCAAAGTTAATTTCAAGATTGATTGAAGTCTTCTGCCTTTCTTCTAGCAGTGGAATTAGTGTATTATTGTGGGCCTTCTGCAGTTCTTTGTCTAGTGTGCAGTATCTGCAGCGAGTTCAACAGTGCTTAAAAATGCATTTAGATTTGAGCTTTAGAATAACCTTTGTGAGAGTACTTTTCTCCCTTGAAACTTCACAATGAATTTGATATGGGAGGTGGAGGAGGAAAAGGAGGAGTTGGCATTAGAGCTTCACAGGATACTGAAGGACTCTGTTTACCCAGGCCCAGGTAAATTGCTGGAGATTTAGCACATAGCTCATGCCATTTGTCTGAACGTGACCTTGAGAGGACACCTCCTTTTTGTTTTGAGGGGGGTAATTTTGTTTCATGCACTTGTCAATCTTGTGGCTATTTCTCCAAAAGCAAGCAAGCGTACTGAAGGAAAAGTGTGACAGAACTGAGAGATGACCCACAAAAGTGTAAGGGTTGATTATTAATTAAGCTGAGAGTGCATCCAAAGCTGCAGTGCTATAGTACACAGTTATTTCTGTTGGGTTTTTGGAGGGATGTGTGTGCTGGGCTGGCACGGTTCAGATCTTACACACAGTATTATTTGCAAACAAAAGCAATCATTCATGTATGACAGTCCACACTGGTTTTGCAAGTCCTCTTGCTGAACACAGTGGTGAATCCATGCTTGCTCAAGGGCTCTGTTGGAACAGATCCGAGCTAATCGAGAGAATTTTTTTGGCTCTTGGATATTCCTATGGTCTTAACTAAATCAGACTTTAGGGCACTCCTAATTGTTTCCCAAGCATTGATATGCAGCCACAAATTAAAATGGTCTGTTCTAATTCCTGTGTTGAATATCAACAAGTTGTGAAGTGTTTGTGTGAGAGAGGGAGCTGGCATTGTCTGGATGGTTGGTGCTGGCAGGAGATTAGCTTGAGGCTGCAGGGGCACAGCAGAAAGGGAAGTCTCCCTGTCATGGTAGTTGGTATGCTAATGCTCTTGTTCATTACCTTAACTCTAGCATTGCAATTAAAAATAAGAAGACAGTAGCAATAAATAGTGCAACGTCTAAAATTGTGAATTATAATATATCCTAAGTCTGCTAACTCATATTAATGAAAACTCAGATTAGCCAAACTCTGCTAACTTTCATTCATGCTGGGAGAACAATTTCTCTGAATTTCAGTAATTTTCCCAAATTGGATATATTTCTTTGTACTTCAGTTGGACTATAACAGAGTCACACGGAGAATGAAGATCTCACCACTTCATTGATGTGAACAACAGAAGCTATTCTTTAAGATTTGTTTGCTTGATTTTACCACAAGTCCTGAGAAACAAGCACTGGGAAGCCAAGAATTGAGCACTGGGACGTCATGCCCAGGGTAGATTAGGAAACCATCAGATCCTCCTTATCTCCTTGTGTCACAGGGATTGACCCACATGGAGAAAGTGGCAGGAGAAGATCAAAGAATCATAGAATGGTTTGAGTTGAAAGGGATCTTAAGCATCACCTAGTTTCAACCTCCATGCCAAAAGGAGAGACACCTTCCACTAGACTAGATTGCTCAAAGCTTTGAACAATGGGGCAGCCACAACTTCTCTGGGCAACCTGTGCCAGTGCCTCACCAACCTCACAGTAAAGAATTTATCCCTAAGATCTAATCTGAACCTTATCTATTTCAGTTTAAAGTTACTACCCCTTGTGATACCAAGGTGTGCACACATGTCTCTCCAGTGCAGAGCCAGAGGGTTGCTATGAACCAGCAATGAATCATCGTACCTTATTTTAAAAAAAGTGTTTATAGTGATTCAAATAATTTTTTAAAATTTGCTATAGGGCAAAATTCAGATTATTGTGTTTGAACCAAGGAATACAATTTTTCACAAGGATTTTTCACAAAGCAAGAAAAACTGTTTACAGCTCAGTCCTGCTGTTCTGTGTGTCGTACAGCAAAGAATCAAGTACTGAAAAGAGTTAAAGCAATTTAGGGCTCAATCTTCTTTCCTACTAAGGGCATCTTCACTGCAAATCAAGCCTGAACACCACTTGAGTCACCCCACTCCTAAATATTCTTTAGAAATTCAGTAACGCTGAAGTGAAACCTCTATCTTTCTAATGGGAGCAGGATTTTACCCTAACTAACCAGGCCAGTGAGGCATTGGCATAATCACTATCTTATGCTTAGTTCAGCAATAATAATCTCAATTATATATAGATAACTTTTTGTATTCCTAAAAACAGTTCTAAGTCTTTAAAATCTGGCAATCTGTATTTACTAGTTTGCAGCTATTTCAATTTTATCTTTTACTGTACAATTACTTTTATACAACTATCTCTCCCCATGAAAACTCTTTTCTGTGTTCATTGGAAACTGAAAAACAATATGTTGCCATTTGAAAAGTCTTAGCCTTTCAGATTTAAATAGATCCATTAATTACTCTCTTTTTTTCCCCAAAAATAATTTGATTTACCTGCTTCTATACAGGTCTCTGTCAGAACTGTACCACCTGGATTTAATTCTAGGTAATAAATAAAACCAACATGCTCAAGTCATTGAATTCATAGGGAGAAATGGCAGCACTGTCTATCCTTGCATTGCCTAAAACTCCCTGAATAACATAATCTTTGCATTTTGTTCTATAAACAAAAAATCCTTAACTTCTTTAACTGAAATTCCTTGCAAAGAATTTTTCAGACTAATTTTCATCAATGATTATTGAATCTATTTGTGTAATCATAGAATTATAGACCAGCCCGGACTCGAAGAGACCTCGAAAGATCATGGGGTCTATCATGTGGAAAAGGGGGCCCAGGTGAGGTTATCTGGCACTGTGTCCAACTGCATATTGAAAACCTCCAGTGATGGAGATTCCACCATATCCCTGAGGAGGTTGATCCAGTGGATGATTTTTCTTACCATAAACCTTTTTTCTTCTATTGACACGACCTTTGTGCTGCAACTTGTACCCAAATTGCCATTTGTCTTCTCCATGTGGCCCCTTGTGAAGAGAGGGACTCCATCCTCTCTCTACCTCTGTTATGATTGCCCTGCAGATGCAGCTCAGGATCTGATTTGCCTTTGTTGCTGCAGGGGTGCTTTCCTGACTTCTGGTCAGTGGGTGGTCCACCAGGATCTCCAGCCCCATTCAGGAAGGCTGCTCTTCAGCCATACGGATCCGAGCTTGCGCGGGGCTCATTGGCTCTTTCACCTCAAGAGCAACACTGCACTTGTCTTTGTTAAACTTCATTTTGTTCTTCCTTGCCCACCCTTGTCCAGGCCTGTCTGTAAGCTGGCTCACCCTTCAGATGTGTCTATCTCACCACCTGGTTCTGTGTCCCCAGCAAACTTGGTGAGTGTGCTTTCAATCCTGTCATCCAGTTCACTTACAGAGATGTCGAACAGCAAAGGGTCCCGTAACAATCCCTGCAGGACCCCTTTTGGGCAGGCTGGTACTTTCCAAGAATGCAATTAACTGGTTAGATTGCAGAGCAGTTACCAAAACTGGGAACACCAAACCCATGTTCAGTTCCTTTACAGCAGTCATTTCTGTAAGTATTTTGACTTCATGGATAATGCAGGTTACCTTCTCTCACTTTACCCCTGAGGCTTAGTGCAAAAACTAAATAGTGAAGATAAAATATTCAGCAGTGGCTCATTCAGAGACCACCAGCTGAGGACTTCATGAAAAAGGGGCTTGTGATCATGTAATTAATGACAGGAGCAAAATACATATTCATGAGCTAGATGGATTTGGGTGTTTCCTAATTTTTGAGCACTTGTCACTGTAATCTTAAAACGTTTCTTCTTCTATGTGTGTAACATGTCAGTCAGTTTGGGCAACAGAAGGCACAGGTGGCTCTCAAACCTGCTGCTTCTAAGAGCTTACCTGGGTTTTGGGCACCAAGTAGCAACCAAAAGTGCCTTTTCATCTCTCCAACAGAGAAGTCAGTCCATGAAGACTATCCTTCCTAATGGAAGGCAGAGTGAAGAGCTTTGGGGTTCCTTACCCTGGTATCCAATTCATAGAAAGAGTTAGGTCTCTTCCCACTCTCATGCAAGTTATGTTACAGATATAGCTGATGTTAAGAATTCAGAAATTAAAATTGGAAAAGGACTACTCAAGAAGCAAATGTGGGGTGGCTATCACCAGATTTATTTTAATTAATAAAATGAATGGCTTTGAATAGCCAATAAAAACTGTCTCAGATCTTAATCACTCCAGCTCCCTTTATTCAGGTTTGCATATTCTCTGCACAATGGTTATTTCAGTTGTAGTAAAGGCAAGGTACTAGAAACAGAAAACATGCAAATACAATTCCTGCATGTCCTTCAGAAAGTGTCTGTGCAGCCCGTAATTTCTAGGGCAGAGGTTTGATGTCTGACGCTTCAAGTGAAGTTTGAAACTGAAACAAACCCTGGCTCCTGTGGAGAAGAAAATGTGTCGAAGAAGTTTGTCCTGTTTAATCAGAGCACCTAAGAAAAAGTGTTAGATCTAAAATGTAAAGGTTTTGTCAGAACAGGCTTTTATAAAAATCCAAGCCAGAGAAATGTGTCTGTGTTTTTTCTAATAAGATTCACATTGAAAGACAAGTTTTTTGAGATCTCTCTCTCAGTGCTACCAACCTGGACAGAGCAGTAAGGAACCAGGATGCCAAGATGGTTAAGATTTGACTAAATAAAAAATCAGCTGTTTAGCTGAAGAGAAATGCAGAATTGCAATTTATACCCCTAAAATTTATTTTTTAAAGTATTCTTATAAAAATATTTTGTTATTAAATAGTTTTGTGACATTTTATTTAGAAACAGGGCCTGCTCTAGTTTCTGGGATTGTTATGGCACTTTCAGTATCTCCATCCCCCTATAAGACTGTAGAAAAGAAGTTCATGAAAAATTGTCAATAATTGCTGGAGGAAGATCTCAAAAAAACCACCCACAATCAAGTTCATCTTACATTGTTGGTTTGTTGTGTTGAAATAAATATTTCAAATATTTATAAATAAAATAAACATTGTGAGGGCTTTTTCAGAGTAATAAATGCTTGTAAGCAAGGACTATTTCAAGGTGACATCTTGAAAAATAAATTAGAGCTTACCCATATGTATGTGTTTTGAGCGTGTGCATGAGTGTACATACACATATGAAGTTTTCTAGGAAAACATGGTCTTGTTAACACTCTTAAATCCTACAGAGATGAACACATGCTAGTGCTATAAATTTATCTAAAGGAGAGAATTTGTAGTGTTGTAACCATCTCCACCTAAAGAAGGATTATAAACAGAGGCAGTAGCCATGAAACTTACAGTGACTTTTTCCATCAGATTCACTAAATATCTGGTATGGCTGTGCCTAAGACAATTTTATGAATTTCTAAAAGTTTGGATCACATATGACATCATATAGAAACATTTAAAAAAAAGAAAAAAGATTTCTTACCTGCATATGAATGTTTGGTCTCAGTCTTTGAGTTTCCTTGAACTCCTGGCTGCTGAGAGTTAGCAATTTTGTCAGCTGTTTCATTATTTGATGCCTAAAGGTAGGCAATTACATTTTGTATTTGAGTTTCAAATATCCTCTGAAAGTCAAGTGATTTATTTAAGTGCTTCTCTGTGAACTTCGCCAGTTTCTGTTACTCATGCTGGAATATATTGGCTGGCATTCTTCAAAAGTTTGTCTCAGAATTAACAGGCATATGCAAACACATATTTTGATCTGCTCAGTTTTTGTGTTCCTGCTTCTTTTAATGGGTGCTCAAACATCACATACAGCCTTTTGTCCATCTCCTTCTCCACAGGACTATATTTATAAATGGTTTCACCTTTAATATGGCCCTGCTTTCCTATTTTAGAGAACAGAAATGACTTATCAGCCTGGTAGCAGATCCCCATTTTGTCTGCCTCCCACAATCCATCAGGAGAGGGTTAAGAAAAGGACCAGTTATCTCATAGCAGTCAAATTCTTTGTACATCATTGAGTTTTACATTGAACATCTCTGTGTGCTGTCAGCTGCAGAGAAAGAAGATTACACTGTGTGTCTGCTACATGAATACCCTGTAAATACTGCTTTGGATCAAAAGGCAGATTTCTAATCAGCTATAAAATAAACAGAAATTGCTGGTCATTTTAGCATTCAAATAGCCAAATTTGGGTGCTTTAATGCACAACAGCAATTTACTTAATGTATCGACAGCTAATAGCACAACAGCCAAAATATCCAAAGGAGTGAAATGAGCCCCACAAATGGGAGAGGTTATGAAAATCTTTAAGAAGAGCAGTCCTACATAGTGGGCTGCTCACCAGCATTTGCAGTGCAAAAAGTTATTTTTTGAATTTATAAATGGTTTTGAATCACTGCTCCTCAAGCTGATGGGGCATAAGGAGGGATGGGGAGATGAAAGATTGTTTGAGGTTTATGTTTGGTTTTTTTACAAGACAGACCTAAACACCATCTTTCCAGGCACAACTGAGTACACTTGAAACTAAAGCTTTCAGATAATTGAATAAGAAACAACTGCATAAGAGGGAAAATGAAGATAAAATTTAAATTTGGTATTTTTGAAACTTCAGGCTGTGGATTTGTAAGCAGACACTTTGTAGGTCATCTGTTTACAGAGATGGCCGTGGGGGATGCAATCAGTAACCATTCTTGAATGTATATTGTCACCTAAAGCATGTTTATATACAGAAATACATAAGGCTCTAGTACATTCCAGAGGAGAAAAAAAAATCTAAACTAGAGCAGTGAAGGTTTCTTGTAGGATGCTCTTGTATCTTTTGAGAAATGACAGGCATCTTTATGAAGTGATGCAACACTTGCAAAATCACAGCAAATGTGCAGATTGCTCATTCTGCTGCTGGTGGGGATCGTAATAGTATAGCCTGCATGGGGCTTTGTTTTCACAGCCAGACACAGAAACAAATCCAAACTTCATAATTAGGGCATAACCCAAATCCCAGGCTCTTAAAAACCCCTATTTAACTCTGCTGTTTATTATGTTTCCCTAAGGACTCAACACTGATCGATAGCTGAAATTTGAATGCTGGCCATGGGGGACTTTTACAAATAATGGCCCTTGTGAAGTCCATAGTGCAACAAACAACCTTGCTACTACAGATTTGCCACTTCAGAGATTCCCACACATAGAAACCACTTTCTTGTGGCACTTGTAAGTGCATGGTTTAAAAATACAGTGTAGACCCTTAGTAAGGGGCTGTAAAGAGACTTTTAAATGCCGAAGAGAAAATATCAACTTCTATATAAAGTGATCAGGTTTTGCAAGTGGTATGGTACGGCAAAGAGACGGCCATCCTGATGGGTTTGTGTCATCTCAGTTTAATTCAAGGAAAGTTCTGCACATCAGTAGTTATTCTTTGACAGTTTTTTGTTATTTCTTCCATTTTCATTTCATTTCATTTCAAAAGTTTTAGATATCTTGGTTGCCTCCATTTCTTATGCAACACTGGGAGCATTAAAAGGGTCTGCTTACAAATGGGAGTGCTATCCTGCCTAATGAATGCAATGCTCTATTTGGGGGCACAGGGACTCTTTTTTCACTTGTCAGCTCTGTTAGAGGTGACAGGACCTGCTTGTGACCACATGACAAGGATGGAGGTGCATGTGGCTGCATCCATGGTGAAAACAGTATGTCTAGGTCAGTGTCTTTAAATTAAATGGGTGGAAAAAGCAGCTTAGTTATTGTGCTTTAAATTCTGACTTATATTGTATCAAAAATGAAAATTGCAAAGGTTAGAAGCTCTGAAAAAAAACTCGATATTTAATTTAGGTTTGCAGTTTCTTCTACTGTTGCCAGTTTGAATTCTACATGTACTTTAAAAATTATACTTCAAATCTTGGGCATGGCATTCTATTCCAGCCTAGTCTATAAGGAAAAAAGATGGCTTTGAACTCTTAACCAGAATATCTTAAGAAGGAAAGAAGGAAAAAATTCTTTCATTTTTGATATCTGGCATCCTTTATTTTTTTCTGAGCTTTGAATTAATGTTTGTTGGGTTGGGGTTTTTTATTTCTGTTTTAATGAAAGTGTTGTGGAGGAGAAAAAGGGAGTCCTTTCTAGTATATGACATAAAAGAAATAATAAGTGAAACAGAAAATAGCTGGAAGAAATGAAAACTCTTTCAGTCTTAGATTTCTCTGGCTTCAGTTTTCCATCAGGGCAAGTCTCCAGCCTAGCGTGGGCAATGGCAGTCACATTAGAATTTGCTTGTCCTAAATCCATACGTGAAAACACTTGTTACTTCAACTAGTATAGAATTAAACTACACAATTTCCTTCTACACCTATTAATTTGTTTTGTTCTAGAGCTATTTGTTAGAGATTGAAGTCCTACAATTGCCAGTCAAACCTTCTCTCAGCCATAGATATACAATGTCTGGATCCAGTAAAGATCAGAGGGTCATGTGAGAATACAATTTAGACACATTTACAAGTATTTTCTCTTTTCAGAGTAATTAAAAACCCCCATATATTTTAAATAATACAAAACCTCTGATCATGGGACTGACTTTGCAATGTATGCTGGCTCCAGGCTTGGAGTCAACTGCAGATCTGGAGCCTTGTTTTGTATTTTCAAAACAGTAAGCAGCCCATTTTCCACAGTAGCATATAGGAACACTGGCTTCTCAGCTTCGGTCTGTTCAACCACAGATAAGCAAGTCATTCCAACTTTAAACTAATAAGAACTTGAATTGTTGCCAAAAGATGAGTTAAGAGTACAATAGCAAGTCTAAAATCAAAATACATCATTCATTCCCTCTGGAATGGATTCCTGATGCTCAAAGGCTTCATTTCAATCCCAAAGTAAATGTGAGCAACTTTGAATAGCTGTGTACCATCTTTTGAAGTTATTTTTATTTAAAAAAAAAAAAGAAAAATAATAAGAAAACTTTTCTTACTATGCTGTATCCTCAAATCTTATTAATCAATAAAGCCTTAAAGTGGCAAGTCAGTCACATCTTCCCGCTAGGGTAAGTGATGGTTTAAACCCTTTCTAAAAATTGCTTCCTTTTTTCCTCTGTTCTCCATCATAACATTTGTTTTGTTACAGGCTGCAAATGTGCTTTTCTGACTGCACTTTGTCACCCACAGATTCCACTGCACAGTGGGTGGAGAGCTGGGGATTTGTGTTCTGTTTTCATGCAGAGCTGTGCATTAAAAAATGTGCTGCTGCTGTCGTATTGTGAGCGGAACATTTTACCAAAAGAGATAAATGAATGTCTTTCCAATATAAATAAAACTAAATAAACCTAGTTGATTACCTTCTATTCAGAAAACAAGAATAGAGAAAAGAAGAAAAAAATTACAGAAAGCTTAAATCTACTTTGTTTCCTATGCATGTATATTTGGTTATTGTTCTGTTTATAATAAACTGAAGTCTTCAGCTTTAATGAGGAGACAAGAGGCATCAATGGTGCCCCTTGTTATTAGTTCAACTTTTCATTATGAGTAATTCTGACCTGTATAATGAAATCAGATTATGTGTGAAAAATGAAGCAATGCTGTACTGAAATGCAGTGTGAAGGTCAAATGTGGATTTGTAGCTGTGGGAGACAACTGTAGCTGTAAGAGCCAACTCTTTTTTGAATAAACTGAGCAAAATATTTCTGATTCTGAAATACAATTCAGCAGGGAGATAAAAGGAACAAGGAAAGAGAGGCATGACTTGAACCCCCAAAAAAAGAACTGAAAAATACTTCCTAAGACAACCTCTGACACAAAACTTGATTCCAGTCACTAACTCTTCTTCTGTTTTGTTTTGTGTACACAGGGAATTACAATACTCATCAAGGGTCTGGGTCAGGCCCCTAGTGTTGTGAATGAAAACACATCCACTGCCTATAGTGGTAACTGATCATTTAGTGCTTCCAGAGGTTCATGCTTATTTATAAGCAGATTGTTCCTGGATTCATTTGTATTATTTAGAGGTGAAAAATGTCACAGTGATGCTTAGGAAATGAAATTATATGACAATATTTGCTCTGCATTTAAATGTTTAAATTCTGACAGGCATACTTTAAGTGAAACACAGACATTCTGAGAATAATTATGGCATTAATCAAATGCCCTTGATGTGACTGGTATGGATTTAATACATTTAAAACAGAGTTTTCAGAGTTTCCTTTTTTTTCTTTTCCAAAATTTTACTTTTGCAAAAGGACAAGAAACACTGAAAAACCTCTGATTGCAATACTATTGAATGTAGTTGAAAAGAACAAAGTCAATGAAGAACAAAGTGTATTTCTAAATAATTATTTCAGGATGAAAACGCATAAAATATGCAAGTGGTACCAAGAATTATCTAGCTTGCTGTAGCAAATACTCACCCTCTGTGAAACTGATGCTTCTACTCAAAAAACAAAACAAAACATGACACTCTAGATGCAGTCATAGTAAAGACTGGAAATCTGTTCATATTTAGAGAAAATAATTATGTAGTTCAGAAATACTTCCAAAAGGATGGAACAAGCAAGACATGAACCAGAAACTCTGGGTCTGGGAACATGGAGCCTGCAGACCATGAGGAACAAAGTTACATGTACAAATCTAGGTCCTGGATTGTCCTTTGTTTGTAAAGCCCAGGAAAGTTCACTCCCTATTTTGATCTTTGAAAGGGCAAAATAAGTCATATCCCTCTACCAGCCCAGGCTTTGCTTCAATTCACCCTCTCTGGCCCCAGGTGTCTTCACTTTGGAAAGATCTGTAGGGCTGCCACCCTCCTTCCTATATATAAGCCTGCTCCTTACAGGCTTGTATTGGGCTATCTCAGTTGGAGACTATATTCCACAAAAGGTATATTTCATCTGTTTTCCATCAAAGTCAGAAAAATATGACTCTTACAAAGGGATGTAGATTCTGGTAAGGCATCTGTGACTGGGTTATTTTGTTTTTGCTGGTATTGATGTCTCAATTTATTTCATATTTTCAACAGGCTATCTTAAATGCTTTCCTTGCGCTGTAACAAACTCATCTTTTTCCATTCATTAGTGGCTTATTATGCTTCGCAGAAGCAGGTATGAGAGTACAAGATGATTTCCTATTTAGGGTTGTGTGTTGTTAAACCGGTGCTGACTTTCAGTGAGGAATTAGTCTTTGCCTCTCCAGCTTGCATATTAGTTTAAGTTGTGAGGGACTTTGAGATCTTTTAGATAACAGGAAATATATAAAAGTGAGTTTTATTATGCAGATAAGCAGAATAGATCCTAGAGATGCTTTCACACAATCTCACACAGTTTCATGTGTTAATATGATGAACTTGTAAATAGTCAGCACTAACAAAGTAATTTGCTGAGCTGCCTCTTTAGGACAGCTATGTATTACTGAGATAACCATTTTTGCTCCATAAATACAAGTCTATGTAAAGAAACATCTATGTCACTAGATATTGCTGCAGCAGTGACATCTCTTTATTGAAATTCTTGGTTTAAAAAGGCATTCCACTTTTTAATCTTAAATAAGATCAAAATAAAAAAATGCAGTGGGGAAACGATTATTACTTTTGATCGTGTTTCTGTCCCTGGAGTAAATCAAAACACAGTTTACTAGGGAAAGATGAATATCATGGATTTGAGGGTATTGGGAGCTTTGCCAATTTTTTAATTAAAGTATTGGGAGTCACACTTAAAGCTTCAGGAAACAGTGGGAGAAGAGGAGCGTAGGCTGCTCCATTTCATGAAGCTTACACTTCTCCATGGAGGAATACTGCTTTCCAGCAAAGACTGCTTATGCAAAAGCTTGCCTTTCCCTGACCTGAGCTTGTCAGTTTGGTCTGAAAGGGAAGACTTTTTATCAGAACGTCTGATTAATAGTATGTCATAATATCTGGTGCAGCTGTAGACTTCAGTTAGCTGTCACTTATGCAAGTTTATCCAAAACTGAATAGCAAGTCTTCTGGCAACTAATCCTTTATTATAATAGCTCAAATGCTATTTTTTTTCACTGCTAAAGAAAAGATCTAAAATTTGGCTCAGTCTAGCAAAGGTGTAATTAGCTGGTTTACTTGTTTGCAGGCTATGTGCGTTGTGTTGAATGCTTTACTGAAAAGATGTGAATTGCAAGCTGAAGGTCTTCCTCTTGGCTCTGATCTCTCCAAGAAGGCTTTTTCCCTTTCCACTGGCAGAACTGAGAACACCAGATCTCAGAGAGCCTTTGGGTGAGGCACGCAGGGGTCAGGGACTGCAAAGAGGAGCCTACCCTGCAAGGGTGGGGAAGGAGAGATGCTTGGGAAGAGTTGGAGACCTGCCTGCTGCAGGGGCTCTGGGCCTGGAGAGACTTTCCCATGTGTGTGCAGAACTGAGTGTCAGGGCTGCTTCGACCCAATAAGGCACTGAAAGTTGCCCTTTCCAAAAATTGTTCCATCGTTGCTGAGTTTTAACTACATGATAAGTAATTACTGCATTGAGGTTTAGTATTTTGTGCTGTCATAGAAATCAGCCTTGAAGAATTAGAACCTTTTGCTATCTCTGCTTGTCTTGGTGAAAAGGTGGTCCCCTTCCTCACCAGGCTCTGGCTGCCCAGGCATCCTATCACATGTACTCATATGAGAACCCCATGAGGACAGGTCCCACTAGCCCAGTTTTCTCCATTTTATTGATTCATACTCAACTGCGTAAGGGCTACGGTCACCAAGTCTTGGCAGTGCTTGTGAAGGCTGACCCACACTGTCACTGCCATGGCATCAGCAGTCCTAAGTGGTAAGGTTTGTGTGGTCCACCTATTCTGGCCTTTTTGAGATTCTGTAGCTTCAGGACCATAGCTCTGTGTAAGCTTCTGGGACTGAAAATTGCTAATCCTGCATGACATGCTGTAGTATAATAGTTTTTTGTGAAGTCCTAATCCAGTGCTTCCTGTAGGATGACCATAATGGAGCAGTGTTGGGGTAGGAAGAGGACTATGGAGTGAGGGCTCTGTTTTACTGAGTGCAGAATCCTTATCTCATAGAATTCATCTATTTCCCTAAGTCAGAAACCAGCAAAATGTTTCTCTGATTTTTTTATCAGGCATCAGTTGGTGTTTAAATGATTATAAGCATGTTATGAAAATTGATCTGTGCTCCACTTGCTTTATAGTTGGAACGAAATCAGTATTGATTTTATATTTTTGTATTAAATTATATATCATGGCTTTAAAGTGCCAAATGCATAAATAAATAGAAACCAATTTTAGAGCAGTTTGTTACATGTGTTCTTCCAGAAGGTGGCAGTTAGGGAGCTCATACTGTTATGTAGTATATTCAGACTGCTATAGTGTGAACCCTTTGTGTAGGGGAAATAAGATTATGACAGAGCAGAAAGGGGAAAGTACACCTCTACAGACCACCATTAGATTCGAACTGGGAGTTGCATCAGAATGTTGTCCTGAACATTTTTAATGGTATGAACATCTTTTTTCACAAGGGAAAAAAAACCACATCAAAAAAACCTCCAAATTTTTAAGATATCTCTATATTTATTTTCTATGTGTGTGTATATATATAAAATTAAATGAGGAAAGAAAAAAGCCTCTCAGAGGGAAGAGGTGGAAAGCCAAGACAGAGTAGAACTGGGTAGGTCTAGGTGGCCAAAATCAAAATCCAAAGAGGATGCTGGTGTGGCTCTTAGGTTTGGGTTGAAAGGCTCCAATGTAAGGCTACAGGACTTGGGTCACAGAGCAGGAAGATTCCTGGTGATCAAAATTATCAGAACAAACTGGGAAATGAACATGGGGAGAGAGGGAGACTGTGATGGTGGTAGATGCAAATTCCTGCAGAATTTTTAGAGTGAGAAGGTTTTTTTGGACTGGCTCTTGAAACTTGGAAAACTAGGAGAGTTTGTTTGAAGTGATGACATGGTGTGTGTGAGAAGGTGGGTGGCAGCTCCCAAAAGCTGGAGCTCACTGAGGTCAGAAAGAATTTTGCAGCTGTTGAGACTGCAGGCAATTTGGTGATTATATAGTGCGGTATTCTGGCTTTTCCTTCTTCTGTGCATTATTTGGGGTCAGCCATGAAACACCTGCAGCTTGACCAGGATGACTGTTCTTTCCTGGAGCAACACCTGATCATGTTTTCTCAAGAATGCAACTCAAAAAAATGGAAAATGCAATTTTTCATTGTTGAGGGCAATGGGAATTTAGAATAAGGGTGGTTGGGGGTTTTTTAATTAAAAATAAAACCAAAAAGGTTGTTATTTCTCAAAGAGTGAGCTATGTATTTAGCAATTTAGGTTAAACTTTGTCTCTTAGGTCAGTTTCTTGAACCCTTAAAACTACAAACAATTGAAAGTGTGCCTGTCTCAGAAATAATTTTGAGAGGCCCAGCTGAACGGTCTTTGCTTCAAATGCAATTGAATTTTTGCATCAAAAAGACAAAAATACATTTCAATGGCCGTTTCCTGACCCTGATAATTGGAAATATGAAATATCAAGTTTTGACAGAAAACTTGTAGTTAAATAAAAATGTGTGGTGTTGTGCACTGAAAATCAAAAATTAACCTTGCTTGGAATGAGCAGCTTTGGTGTCACTGGAATATTAGAGTGAGCTTTGAGAAGAGTTTTTATAAATGAGACTTTATTAGACCTCCTAAATCAGCAGCAGTGGTTTCAAATTCTGGTTGCATTTGTGCTCCCTCTTTATTAAGAACAATTATAATTAACAGTTTCTGTGGGAGACTCTCCACTTTAGCTTTAAACCTTCACAGGAATCTCCAAAAGAGCACAACTGATCTCAGTTCTGTGAAATTTAATTGGCTTTAACATGGTTCCTGCTAATAAAATAGAAAAGTAATGTATCAGTAGGTGTCCTCCCTTGTTGCTTTCTCCTATTACAGCGATTCCACATTGGACTGCGAGAGCAATTTGGTTTGCAAGTAAATCAGGAACAGTTTCTTAAAGGGTGGTTTGTGAGGCACAGCACTGCTGCAGAAAGCAGCTTTGATTAGTGAGTAGTTGACATTCTTCCCTGAAAAACCTCATGTTAAAGGGAGCATTTTACAGTATTTCAGGTGGAGAAATTAAAAGGCTATTGATCTCTTGTTCGTTAATGATCTTATTACACTTTTGCTAGACTGGCTGCCTAATACCCTGTCAGAATTCACACTCGAATGCCTGTCCTGCAGCTGCATACTTTCCAGCATCAGCCCTGTAGGGTAATATGACACTTTTTTACTTTCTCTCTTAAACTGTTGTGCAATCTTGTCCTGTGATATTTACACTTATCTAGAAGCAGTTGCATATCAGCACTTGGTGAGAGACTCCCTAGACACACTTGAGTTCTACAAATGTTAAGGCCCCACACTTACAATAAATATTCTAACACTCATACAGTATTAATAATACAAATTCATAATATTTATAATACATCCCAGGGGAGAGGAAGGGAGGTTCACTTGAGTGTATTGCACATCATATCAAAAAGATTTGGAAACAGTTGCTTTTTTTCCTAGCTCGTGGCAGCTGATGGATGCTGCTGCTGTTGGAGACAGTGCTGTCTGACATCCGGTAATATATGTGCTGCCAAAGAGCTGCAGCATCCCTTGGGATACAGGGAGCCTCATGGCACAGTCATTCAGTGTGATCCAATACGAGTGCAAGTCATTAACACTGTAAGAATAGCAGTTGTAGGAAAGCCAGTACACCCAGTGCCAAACCTGATGATCATTTTGCTTCTGAAAGTTCATGGGAAGAAAGCAGTTGGTGAGTCACACCTGTTGGAAAGTACTGTGTCATTCTTATTTCCCCAGGAAGATAAATTGCACTTCGATCAATGACAAATCAGAAGCATCAGTCACTTTTGAGAGCAAAATCTTTGTGACCAGATGCCATATATTTATTCTGAGTTCTCTTATATGAGCCCAAACCTCAGCTCTGTGGCCTCTGTATTTTAAAAATAGTGAAGATACAGTATTCACTAAAAAGTCCCATCAAGCAATTAGGATTAGGGTTTAAGGGAGAGATCCTAAATGGAGGTAGGGATTCAATCCTTTGAAAATCCTATCCTAAGACTACATGAGGTTTCAGCTTCCAAAGAATGATATGATCATAAGCATTCAGAGCAGGTGACTCAGGAGAAGACAGTGGTCTGTATTAACACAAGTAGAGTACAAATTCACGTGTTTTAAAACACCTGCCCTTTTCAGTTTGTAGGAAGGATTTGTGTTCAGGATAACAATATTCATTCTAGCTTTCTCTAACTTTTGACAATTAAAATTTTAAAAATTAAAATTCTCTAATTTTAATCTAATTAAAATTGCTTTATTAGCTTCAAAAAGTAAGTTCTGCTAACTACACTGAAGTTGGCTGCATGCTAGTTCTTGTTCTTGGGGCAGGCCATAACTCAAGGATGGCTTATTAAATCCACCTGCAGGTAGTTTTAGATCTTTTAGCTTTTTTTTTTTCTGCCTTTAAGCACCTCATCTTCCTCCTAATCCCCCATTACACACTACTGTGTGCTTCCTAAGCTAACAGGACCCAGGTTAGCATTTTATTTGATAATGGTTAGGATGCAGCAGCTGAGGGACTTTGTCAAAGAGGTATTTTAAAATCCACCAAAACACAATCTGTGATATTTAATTACTTGGGAAAAGAAATTGTATACTATAGGAAACCTAGGAAAAGCAGCTGTAGCTCCTATGATACCGGTGAAATAGTAACTTAATGTATTGCTGTGTATAAAGGTCACAGGTAAGAACTAAATCAATGCCTTCATAATGTCTTGTGGTTGTGCCTCCATGAAGTGCATCACAGAGATGCAATAGCTCAATCTTCTGTATTCAAATTGTATCTGCATTTTGGTAGGGATTCAACATGTATAGAATATATTTTTATATAACTTTATGATGTGTAACTGTTTGTCAGTAAAGAGCAGCTAACTCTGAAGCAGAGTAGATCAATTTGGCTGTTGCTGTTGAGCAGATCTAGATTTCTTTGGGAGCCACAGTATGTGTTGATTTTCCCAAAATATCAGTGAATGTGCAACTACCAAATGAACTAATTGAAACTGAGCAGAGAGGTTAAGTTTGTTTGAGTTTGGGGCAAAGATCCTGCAAATTTGTTTGTCCATCCTTCTAAAAAAGCGTAAACGTGTATAAATATTTATACAATGTGTATAAATCTTTCAGAAGTGGATAAAGCATATAATGTGGTCTTTTTCCATTTTCTGAAGGACTGAGGGCTGATTCACTTATCCATTCCATTTTTTAAAGAGACTTCGGACAGGGAGAATGAAAAGGGGGGAAATACTCCCTACTGGTCAAGAGGAGGATGTTGATGCTGCTTTTGCTTTCTTGGGGAAAAGCTCCATTTCTGCTTGAATGTGTTTGAAAGACAGGTTTCAGAGAAAAGGGATGTGCATTCTTTTTATTCAGACCATTATGACACAGTGGTCCACAACTTTTGTGACTGAGAACCTCACATGCAAATCCACTTCCCAAATCCCAGTAGCAGGAGTGCAGCAGATGCTACTCCTGTATGCAGAAACTTGGCTGTTCTTTTTTTACTGTGCTGGTGGGGCATGGCACGATAAAGGTGATGAGAACAGTAAAAAATCAAAATCCAAACTGGACTGTAGAAAGGTGATATTTGTAGCACTTACTGAATGCATATGTGCCATCACAGGTTGCCAAATGATTATTTAAACAGAGAACTGAAAAGGAAAAACCTGTACCTGGCTTTTATCGTACTTGTGGTCCTGGAAATGCCTTCATATCTCTTCAGATTTATCCCCGGAAAAGTCCTCTGCTCTCATTTTGTGCTAGTCTTGGGGCTCAGCTTTTAATGCAGCCCTATAAAAACACAAACCTGTAATACATGGCTGATTTCAGCTGTAAAAAGGCTTTTGTTCCTACAGTGGCCTCCCTTTGCTGAAAATCTGCTCTGCGTGAGCTTTCTCAGTGTGTAATTACTTGAGGATCTATAGGTAAGACTTTTCAGTACTTAAATAACTGGTATATGAAAACTCCATGGTGAGGCCTTTCATAAATCAGGGGAGGCTTTGGTGCAATTGATTTGATGATGCAGTTCACTCTGGGGGCTGTGAATGGTGAAGTCTAATGAAGAATATTGAAAAGGTTACAGAACTTTCTCTTTTTCTCTGTGCTTTTTGTTTTGAGGCTGATTCTTGAATGGCAGAAACAGTCAAGTTATTAAATCCCACATTTTTCAGTTCTATTTACAATACACATGTCTTCATTTCAAAACACACTTTTGTCCATGTTTTATCTTTTGGCAGTGCAAAAATTATTATTTCTGGCTAACCATTATAGGTTTTTGTTTCTCAAGCTAACTGATGTTTTTGTTCTGAAGCACTTACTGTAAAAAAAAAAATATGCAAAATGTCAATGTAGACCTGTGCTGTACTAAAGGTGTTCATGTAAGAACATACTACTCATAAATACTTTGGCTTCTGTTATTTATTTATAATGTTTTCCTTCCATCTACACTATCTTTCAAGTTCTTGGGGCTTGCCTGAATTTTCTACTGTATTATGTGAGTAGCATTTAAGCCCTGCCATGGATGCATTGCAGCAGAATGGCTAACAGTAAACGATTTTCAATATGGCATTTTAGCATGCAATTCTCTGAATTTCTCTGTTAAGAGTCAAAACGCAGAGTATTATTCAAGACTGGACCAGCGTTTCCACAAAATATCAGTGAAGCCCATTCTGTGAAGGACAGGGCAGGTTACTCAGCAAGCTTTCAAGCAGCGAAGCTTTCCTCTAGTGCAGATGTTCTTCTTTTTTTTAAATGTGCCTTTCTGGAATTTTGTGTCCAGACTTAAGTAAAATATATAGTGATGTTAACTTGGATTCCTTTGGTTAGTCAAAAAGACTGATATTTCTTTCATTTCCATCTTTGTTTTTTTGTGGTTTGTTTTCTTTTTTTTTTCAAGGCAGCAGAAAAGATTGAGGCTCTCTTACTCTGATTTGGCTGAAGAAATCTTTAGCTAGTGGTGTTAAGATTATGGCACAAAGGCAAATGCCACTGCACTCATACTGCTTTTACATAGCAATCACGTTGTACCAGGAATAATAATCTCTTGGTAAGCTAATTTCAAAATGATGATAATGACATTGATCTCCTTTCTAAAGTGCTTTGAGATTTACTGATGAATGTCTTGATGCAAGAAATAGATATAAATTACCATCAAAAGCATTCATGTACAGAAATTCCAAAGAAAATTATCTGAAAATTTACGTCCCAAAGTTTAAAACTGCTGTTGAGATTCTCTTCTCCCATTACCATCAGTAAAGAGTGAAAATGAAGATGAAAATATGCAAGGCCAGCAAAGTAACCCTATGTGTGAGCCCCCCCTGCTGCCTCTGGCTGCCATTACCTGGCAAGTCTCTTCCCAAGATCACTCCAGAGCTTATTTAGGAGCTTCAAGGAGAAGCAGAGGGGACACAGTGGTTGGGTAAGGATCAAATTCATTGAAGAGAGAAGTCAAAATAGGAAGGGGAACTTTTTTCCTCCAACCATAACTCTAAAATGTGTTTCTAAAAAAGGAAGCCTTTGACATTCATTATTAAAACCAATAATATTGTTTTCTTTCAAAGGTGTATTTTCAGAATTTCATCAAACACAAAATAATATTCAAAATATAAGGGTTCTTTGTATTTTTGCAACCTCTACAGAAGACTTTCATTTCACCATTATTTGTGAAAAATAACCTCTTCTCTTCCAAAACTTTTAAATTCTGTGTTTCTGATAGAAAAGATTTGGAAAGACAAGTGTAAGGATTTATGCTCTGCAGCCTTGCAGCTTCTTTGTTCATTTTCACCTGCTCAGCAGGAGAGCAGAGTGGAGTGAGCACTCCAGCAGGAACTGTAGCACATTATACTTTTTGTGCAAAAGTATTGACGTCTAGGGAAGGCAATGAAGGATCCAGTCCCCTGGAAGTTATCCAGGAAAACAGACTGCACCAAAAGTTGTAGTCCTTCAAGTAGGAGGTAGGGTTGCTCATGAAAGTTGTCTCTCAGATTACATTTAAAATTTAGTATTTATGGCTAGAAATGAGACCATGACACCTGTTCTTGGATGTGCTGTTTTATAGCTGATGCCAGTATGAGCCACAGTATGAGCATAAATGCTGTTTTGATAATTCTGCAGAATTACTATTTGTATTTTTGCTTTCCTAATTTGATTCCCAATATATGCTGAAAAGGATATTAATTTTTCATTTTGATGAAGACATAAAGGAGATTGGGCGGAATCCCATTTATAAGTGCATCTGTGTGTCTATTTGCTCTAGTATCTAAAAGATATCTCTGTGGTATCTACAGAGAGCCAGTGGAAGGAGAAAAATATAGTTAGGTTGCCCACTACTGCAACTAATGATCTGCAGTGTTAACGATGGAGAGATAATGATGGCAGATTTGGGGAGGAAGATGAAATTGGGAAGACTACAGGAACTGAAGCAAAGAAAGCTGCTTCGTGCCAGCAGCCTGAAGGCGCTGTCTTGTCTGCTGAACCTATTCTGAACTGCTGTGTCAGTCCCTAAAGGCTGGAGACTTTATGAGGAGTTTAGAGACTTTGGGTTTCACTGTGGGAGAACAAGGTAAAGCTTTTTCAGAGATTAGTTTTAAAATAATAATAATAAAAAAGTCATGTAAGGTTACGTTTTCAGGGGGACTATATAGAGATTCAAGGCAAAATAAATGCTGCTAAACTAAGGTGATTACATTGTACCTACCTAAAATAACCCTAGGAATGCTGTTTTAAAGTAGATGTCACATTTTCTTCCAAAGAACTGTGTTCTCTAAGTTGTTAAATAGCTGCTCTGTATGTCTGAAAGATGCTGAACCAGTGTATGAAGGTGCAGAATGCTTGTGTAGCCTCCAAAATGAAAAGGACATCATGGGTTTTATCTGAAAGTCAAGGGTAATATTGTCAAAAGTTTTGGGGGCTTTGGCTTAGACTAAGCTGTTTTTTCTAAGTAGTCAAAAGTAGGAAATTATTTCCCTTGTTTGGCAATATTTAGCAATCCTGTTTGACTTGGGAAGCTCTTTTCGGCTTAACTAACATTGGTGCCAAAAATGAGGCCGAGGTTCTACGATCTCCTTCAGGGGTATATGCTGTTAGCTGAAAGCCTTGAAATTCTTTTGGTGTGAAACTTGTGGCAATACAGTGTTAAACTGTCTTATGTAAAACTTTCAGCAAATTGGGAATCCATCACAACTGCTTAAGAAAACTCTTTGAAGGCTACAGTTGACCTTGGATTTATAGCTGTCATGGTTTTGACATTTCCTTTCTTACTTAAGGTGTATATTCTCTTTGCACTGTCGTCATCACAAATACAACCTGAGATTGATGAGACCCATCTATTAATTCCAACTTTTATTCATGACACATCTTGCATATCTCCTGTCCCATCTCCAGCCTATGCTTTTCATTTTAAGTAATAGTCTGAACTTGTGTAAAAGCAGAGGTACAGGAGAAACTTGGTCTTTCCGGATGCTATAGTTTAATGTCTTCATTTTTAAATGTGATTCCTTTCAGGGGTGCAAAGTGATGATATTTTTATTTTGCACACAGAACTTCACTGGAACTTAGACTAAATTTAGGGCAGTGCATGACCCCTTTGAGGGGCTGAGCATGGGGTCCTCATTGCCTTGCTAGATTAAGCCTCCAGTAATCTGTGACTTGATTCCCATCCTGTTTTGCGCCTGGTTAATACTATTGAGTTTAGCATTGTTATTTCTCATCTAAACTTGTCTCAGGCTTCTACCCTGAAACGTCATCTCAGTTATCTTATAAATTACCAAAATTAAAGTCTTTCTTTTATTGTATCAGCTGCAGGATGTGCTGTAGTGTGTGCCCATAAGGAAGGTCTGCTCACTCCTGAACTGGAAGGAACACAAACAATGGACACAATGAAAAGACCACAAAGAAAATAATATAGCAGTCAAAAATGCAGAGGTATCTTCCTTATTTTAGCCAAATCCTGAAATAAGACCCATTCTTTACTGGCATCCTCACCTTTATCACATTGCAGAATCTGAAGGACATTTCTGGGATAGGTTTAGCAAAGGATTCTTGTTACAGTTGCTCTGGTTTATTCAATCTGCCATTTTTGCTTTCTGACCTGTCAATAAATACTTTGTTGTAGAAGCTGATGGGAAGCAACCTCTGGGCTGTTAGCGAGCTGGATGTTGTAATAGTGGCACAACCTGCCAGACTGCTGGGCAAATAAAATGCTGGTTTTAGGGACATTTCTCTTGGGTGAAATAAGGAAATCTTGGCTGACCTGAACACAAGGAAGGTGAGCATAGGGAAATTGCTTTTATGTCACTTCAGTTCGCCTATTTGTTATTTTTCTGCAAAGAGTTAAGCAAGGCCTTTAGAGGAGGGAAAGAGGAAATGGAAGAAGGGAAATCAAGTACAGCCTGGAAGGGGTCACTGGTGACAACAACAGGGTTGCTATTAATTGAGGAAGACTTCTAGCCTGGCTTTTTCCAGCCCAGCAAATTGTAATCTTTCCAGTCTTAACCTGTATCCACATAAGACACTAAACCTGAATGTTTCTCTGACACCCAGACTAGCCACTGGCTGTGGAAACCTGGCTGGTTAAGTTAAGACATGAAAGTTCAGAGGATGCTTAAGTTATATTAACTTGGGGGCATCTCACAAGATTTTCTAATTTTTTTGGAGAAAAATGGGTATTGTCCTCTCTTTGCCTCCATTGCCACCTAAACAAAACAAAAAATGTTTTACTCTGCAAATAAGTGACTTTATAAATGCAATTAATTTTGTTTCTTGAAGTACATTTTCTACATGTTTTGAACAACCTTAGGTAGTTTAAAAGGAGGAAAAGGAGATGGGTGGCAGTAAGGGGAGAATTAAGAGAAAAGGGTATAACATTAAGGAACTAATGCCATAACACTAATCCTGCCATTGGACATTGGTGCAGAACCCAGAGCCTGTGCCTGTTCAGAACCAAAGGATAAGAGTTAAAAAAGTATTGTGGGGTTTTTTTGTGCCTCTAGACTGCACCTAAGAGATTTATTTTTCCCCCCTCCCCTCAATTTGGACTCTTTATCTCGGGGCTGTTGGCTTTGGTGAGCCAGCCAAGCTCTGCCTGAGCTGAATGCTGGGTGTTGCATGTGTGCATAAGCACGCAGCAAAAGCTTAGTTATTGTCTATATTATCTCTGTGCACTGGGCTGTGATTTTTCATTTCGTAGCTCTGTCACAAATTGGTGTGCTTGAACTGGTGACACAAAGGAAAGGATTTGGACATATATTGGCATGGGTTTCATTAGCCACTGCACTGCCCTGGTCTGAGCTGCTTTTACAGATAAATCCTGTATTCTTACCCCGGAAGTGAGCAACAGAATAATTCTTTAGGGGTGTATTTTGTGTAATCCCCATATGGGAACAGTCACATCTTATTTCATTTTACAACAGCAGTTTTGTTCTGCTAAATGCTTTCCTTTCCAGAGAGGTGTGAAGGGTGAAAATAACTTTTCTTTGGTTTTTAACCTGTACTACATGTCTATGTCAAGTTATAGAAACACTAAATATATTTGCAACCCTCAAACTCTGCTTTGGTTTAGCTACAATTTCACTAGCCATTGTTTTGATGCCCTTCAGTTTCAAGAATTTCAGTGAAAGAGAAGGGCTCCTCATACCTTGTAGGGTTTTTGGAGATGGGCCAAGTGAAAGGTCGATGCCCTGAAAGGAGGTTTGCCAACATGGGGCGGGTCAGAGTAGCTGAACCTCCTGATAGACGAAGAACAGAAAAGGCATCATTTAATTATTGTGCTGCCTGCCCAAATCTGAAGTGCTTTGGATGTTTGTCACATCATATCCCTCAGCTCTATTTATTCTCTCTGGCTATTATAATTCTTTTTTAGCACATAGGCCATATTTACTGTGTTTATGCAGATATTAACACACTTCCAGAGACAGCACAAACTGGGAGCTCTGAGGCTGTGTTTTTGTGGACGTTGCTCTTGGCATCAAAGGCAGCGTGAGCTGTTCCCGCTCTTCTCCTCTTCAACTCCATCTGTTTATTCCATTTAACTCCAACTGTTCACTCCAGGGGTGGCTCCTCAGTTGTGCCATTGCCACTTTTTGGAGGGCTACAGATGAACTGGTTGACCTCAGCTGAATTAAAACTATGCTCAGTCCTTTTTTTAATTCTTTAACAGGATTAGTTGCAAGTTGAGTTTCTCAATCTAGTTCACCTCAAGGTCACACAGACAAACAGATCTGCTGGACTGAGGGACAAAGGCAGAAAGAGTGACTTGTTTTGCCTCCCAGAAATGTGTCCTGAAACAGTGACCTGATGCACGGTGAAGTGTCAGGACCAAGGCAGACATTATGATCCTCATGCCTGAGACTTTTGCTTCCCTTATTAGGATGATTAGAGATAACTGTGGGACAAAACTGTGCATTCTTAACACCTTCTCAGAACTGTGGAGAAGGTGAATGGGCATTTAAGGATGGAGCTTGGGTTATTGTTACGTTTGCCTTTTAAACTGCCTTCTACCCTCCTGTGCAATAAATTCTAATTCCTCTATTTATATCCAGTATTTTTTGAGATTGCTTTTATCATCTGATTGCTATCCCTTTCCCAGTCATGCGGGAACAAATTTTGGCTTTCTTTGCTGGCTCACCTTTTAACTTCTCTTGTTCCTGTGTTCCTGTCTTTTTCACACTGAATGCTGATGAGGTACTATTTGGTCTGTCTTCAGCAGTCATTTTCTGGGTAATTTCTTTAAGCAGCAAACACTAATTCCTCCCACTCTTTAAAGTGCCATATGGGATCAGATTACCAGATTAAACATGAATCCATTTTTGGACAGCATTTCTGTCCCATGCTAATTCTATTAAAATTATTGACTATCTGGCTGAAAGTACTGCCTTCTAAAGACTTATATGTAGCTATTTTTGGGCCAGAAAAAGAAGGGCAAAGGGCCATTTTCAAATGTTGTTTCTAACATCTTCATCTCAAAGTTTGCACTTATGCAAACATATTGCCTAGTGGATTCCATTTGTTCATGTTAACAGGAACTGCTACAAATGCAAAAATATGTTTTTAGCAGTTATCCTCCTATGAAGCATTTCCAATCCCAGCTGACACATGCAATAACTTTGAAAGATCATGTGGGGGGCCTCAGCAAGACAATGAGGCCCTAGAGATTATCATCATTCAGACAGTCAAGTTGCACACATTTTTAGGAGCAGATGATGGTTTACAGGCTGTATTTGATAGTCCTGACAGAGCTAGATATTTGTTAAAAGAACTGGTATGAGGAACGTATTTAAAGAAATAACACTGTTTTCCTGGATGAGTATTTCTGATGCAACACTACACAGTGGGCGGGCTGGGCTTGATAGTCAGGGAGGAGCAGACTGGTAGTAACTGGGTACTTTGTGTTATTCTCTCTTGACAGTTTTATGTTTATTTGCTGAGGCTGAGTAACGCATGGCTCAACAGCACAGTTTCTGCTCTAGAAAGGAAAAATGTACTATGTTTAGTCTGTAGCTGAAAGGTAGCTGCCTGATTTCCATACCCAACCCATTGGCTCTGCTCTCGCCTACTCAGTAGGTGTTACGGTGCAGTGTATGGGAATCCCTTTGCACTGGAGGCTACTGGGGGACAGGGGACTACTCCATCAGCCAAAAATGGCATAAACAATATTTAAAATCATTAGCATGGCTTCTACCATTATGCTCTCAGCAGATATTGTAAACTTGCAGGATTTGATTCATCATTTGCATTGGTGCAAAATTGGCCGTGACTGCCAAAAAACAATTGGCTGTTCCTTCACAGCTGTTTTCTAATTACATTAGAATACTGTGGTGTCTAATGCAGCTGCTCAGCCATGCTGTGGACCTGCCTTCTCCCAGAGGGACCTTTCCAGAAGAGCAACACTTGCTTTGAGATGAAATCTATAGTAGAGGTGATTGTACGTAGGTAGCAGTGACACTTCGGTCATGGCGAGTTCACTCCTTTCCTGAGAAGTTATCCCACAGGACAGACGGCTGATGAGAAGGCGGAGTTTAGAAGAATAATACTAAAAGCATCAAGTCATCTCACATCATGCTGGCACGCAGCCTAGGAGCTTGTAAAAATGCAACTTCATCAAAGGAGTTACCGGAAAAGGAACGGAACAGAAAAGAAAATATCTTCCAGCTCTAACTTCTGATGTTCCTGTGCTTCATAAGCTCTGTGCAGCTTTTGTTGCCCTGTCTCCAGCTGGATGTGATGGAACTGGAAGAAGTGCAGAGAAGGTGACAGCCTGAGCAGACAAATTGAGAAGTTTCTGTACCAGCAGAGACTGAATGCACCAAATCACTTCACCCTGGGGAAAAGGGAGTCTCATGGTGTGCATAATGGTGTGAGCAGCAAGGATGTAAAGGGATGCACAAATTGATAAATGATCTAGAGGATGTAGAAAGGAGTTGATCATCCCCTGCTACCACAGAATAAGAAATAGGGGCACCATGAAACTGTGAGAGAGCAGTAAAATACTTTTTCTTCATAACGCAAAATAAATTGAGGATTTCATTGATGCAAGATGGTTTGGATACCACCACATGTTTGAAGAGGTTTAAGAAAGGATTGGATAAATTCAAGACAGAAAGATGCATTTAAAGTTTGTTAAATGCAGTGATCTGGTTGCAACTTGCAGTTCAGGAGAACTGACAGGAACTAGAAGTTGGTTAGGTAAATATCTCGGAGCTTTGGGCTAAATAGGGATGGATTAGTAAAAAGATCCTTGTTCATCTTTCTTCAGTTCTCTGGATACTTTACATGCTTTCTTTTGTGAGAATGGACTACTGAGGCTCAAAGAAAGCTATCTTATTATTTTTGATACTTCCCTTTTCCTGAAGGGAAGAGGTTGCCTTCACATCCTGCTTCAGTGTGTGCTCTGCTGGTAAACTTCAACAAACACAAACTTGTTTTTCTTCTCCCCATATTTCTGGCTTCCCACATACCTGGTTTGGATTTTTTTGTCACGCTCCCTTGGTCTCTTTAGGTTGAGATGAGGATTTTTTGAATAGGACTCGAGGCAGGAACAGGTATATCCTCAGGCAAGAGCTAAAAAGCAGCTAAACTGACTCAAGTAGCAAACAAGCACAGACTACAACTCTAGAGTTCGTCATCTGTGAGGGAAAATTTACTTGTTCAGTAGCACAGGTGCCTTTGGCCTAAGGCAAAGGAGAAATGAGAAATATCCTTACAGGGTGGTCTGGCTTCTTTTGTGGCTTTCATGGCCAAAGACAGACTAAAAACATCTTAACATGTAGATATTTTTTTTTTTTTGGTCTACAGGGAGTGTTTGGTTATGTCCAGAGTTTCTATTTAAGCAGCAAAGAAGTTAACATCTTTTTACAGTTGAAAAGATAATGAGGAGGCAAATTAAGTGTGAAACAAAAAGATAGGAATGTCTGAGTCAGAAGGTGATCTAAAACAAGACAGGAGCAGTCTGCCTTCAGCACAGTGATAATCTACTTGATGTCCAGCTAGGATGATATTACCTCTTTTACTGCAAAAGAAGATTTAAAACAAAAGCAGAAGTAAATGCTAATAGATACTTTTTTATATATACAATATAAAATGTTTAAAATACTGCCTGCTACCATCCACTACTGTTGTTTTAGCATAGCTGGGAAAGAGCAAATATAAGGTAATACATACATAACACAAAAATAATTCTTTGGTAGGACTAAAGCTATTTTAAAACAAATGTTTTTAAACATCTCTTGCTGTGTACTGAATCAAATGAAGATACCAAACAGGGAGCCTAAAGTTTGCTTATACATCCTTTTTCTTGTCTGCAAACAACATATGTAAGAAAAATCAGATCTCTCTTATTTAAGGAACATAGTTACAAAGCTTAACAACATTTGAAATAACAATTGACAGAACATGGTTTCAAGAATTCTAGACATGCTTAATGGTGTGATGGAAAGAGTAACCTGGGTTAGCTTTTTAAAGGCTTTCATTATCCTCTGGTTTATATTGGCAAAGCTGATTCATGTAACTTACTAAAAATAATTTGAAATGGAAGGTGGGTGTTTGGTTTTCTTCCTGTCCTACAGAGATTGTTGCAGAGGATGGCACAGTAGCTGTCATGTGAGAGAACTAAATAGTAGGGGCAGGTAGAAAGGCTTGACTTAGCCAGTCATTTCAACTGTTTAAAAGTGATTAAAGAGTTTAGAATTAGAGATGGTTTGGTGTGTAGTTTTTTGGTTTTGTTTTGCTGTTTTGTGTTTTTTTTTTATGGTTGGTTTTGTTTGTTTGTTTTTCCACTTTCCCTTTATATATATATATGTTAATACCCTGGAGCCTCTGTCCAGAATTGTGCTTTCTTAATGATGTAAGGAGAGAGGGTTCCTGCTCTTTGTCATTCCCATAGCTCACTAGCTGAACGTGGCCAGCTGCTGAATTTGGGGCTGCAGGCTGACAGACTTCCCAGTGCATATAAGAGGTAGAAGTCTTATTCAAACCTGATTTTTGGGACCACACAAATAAGGACACCTGCAGCTACTGACACCTCAAAACATGACTCTGTGAATGCTAAATATTGCCACAGGGATGGCAGGAAAACTACTGGCATCCTTTTAAAGAGCTGTTGTTTGGTACAGAAGGGTTAAAAGGGAAAAGTGCTATGCACAAAGGCTTTGGATAACCCCAAACTGTTTGCATCTGGGCTTGTCTGTGCCACATTTCCAGCTCTGCAGAAGTTTTGCTCATCCATTTAGAGCTGTTATCGCTGATAATGATTATGACCTTGTTTCTGTCTAGTAATGGAAGGTCCTTTGATGTTTTGCTTTCTCATTGATGAGGAGGGAAATGAGGTTCTGAGTCTGAAATTTCACCTGGTGAGGTAGAACTGGGTAACAGACAATTACACCCTACAGGATTCCAAAAGGGCGCATATGAATTACATCTACATTTTCCAGCCCAGATGTTTTTCCTACTTGAAATAAGACCTGAACCTGACCGGTAAATTCACACTAAAATTCTTGTTTATTTTTCTGTGCAAGAGAACTGCAAACATGAGTAGGGCTACCCTACCTTCTAGAGAAAGTATTCAGTGGAAACAGCAGGTGTGCACCTAACATTTCACCTAACATTTTTCTAAAATTATTTAAACTATCAAGAGAAAACCATAATTCAGATATGCTGTTGGTATGATGTTTGAGATATATAGAAGATTTGTTTCACTTGTGAGTTCATCGGGATAAGGGTAAAGTTATAAGTAGTCTTTGGTATTTAATTATTGTTATAGTGTGTTGTTGTTATTATTAGGTTTTCAAAGATGTATCTTGTAAGATAGGGAAATATCCAATCTCTCGCATGTAGTGCTACCCAGAAACTGGGATTCACAGGCAACATTGAGAAGATGCATAAGAAGGATATATCCAGATATACGACATTTTTAAACATCTTTGCTGTCTACACTTTCTTCCAGATGAGCTAGACAGCATCATCCTCTAGAGAAAATTGCAATAATAAGGAAAGTGACTGGGAGTAGAAGTAGGATGTTGTGCAGATACTGTGGAAGGAATTTGTGAGAAAACACAGCGAAGGCAAAGACACTGCTCTCAGCAGCAGAGTAGGGAGGATGGAGGATGGGAGCAGTCACAAAGGTCTCCGATGGCAACAGACACTGCTGAAGTTTGTTTTGCTGTGTTGTGATTCAGAGTCATCTTTCAGCAGTAAAATTCTGTAAGGTAGGAGGATGGTGGCTCTCTGGATACAGAAGATTATTTGGTGAAAACCTTTGTTGATGAATTTTCCCTACTATCCTGCATGCAGTTTATAATTTTATAGACAACATAAGACATAGTAACGACATGACTGAGTAGTAGCAAGTAAAAGTTGAGACAATATGGAACCACTTTGCAAAAAAAACCTAATAAAACTAGTACAAGAGTCTTTGTACTTTTAAAATCCTAGATTCAAAATGAAGGTGTTAAGTCAGAGTACCACATATTTACAGAAGTCATAATCTGATGAGTTTTAGGTGAATAATGAATGTATTGAATATATTCTTCTGCATTTAAGCAACAGCTACAATTCCCATTGATGCCCAACCCTATTACAGAAATACCTTTCATTCCTCTTGCTTGTGTTTGGGTGATATTACCCATTAGGCTGTTTCTCAGCAGCAGTGAATATGTTTGTCTTTCAGGGATATATCAATAGATATTTAGATTCCTGTTCACTGCTAGGAATATTGAAATGTGCAAACCATTAGATCAGGCATCAGTGTTTAAAGAGGCCTCTGTTTTGGGGTACACCTGGCTTTGCACCCTCAAATGGCATGCCATCAAGGGCACTTGTTTTTAGAAGATGCTTAGCCTAACATAAGAAAATCAGGACCTTTCATAGTACCTTTTAATTATTTTTTTTCTTTTCGGGCACATAGAGTTATTCTGATGAACACTTATGAAGACTCAGATGAAAGACTATCCTATAGATATTAAAGCAATTAAAAGCCAAGAATATTCTTGCCCTGGTGTGCTGTAGCAAGTTTTCTGTTTAGCAGTGGAATTGTAAGAGGTAAGAGTATAGAATGCTTCCATTTATGCTCATGACTACTAAAAGTATATGTGGCTCTACAGAACAATGTTGGGCATCAATATTGTATGCCTTTTCACTTTCTGTTAGAGAATGGGTTATTTAGGTCTAACTTGAAAGAGCACTTGGCTTCAATGATTCTGGTAATTGAAATGTATGGGAATTCTGTTTAAATACAAATCTAATCAGGATATCACTGATGGCCCAAGTGAAACTCAGAGTGCTCTAATACTTTGATCTATGAAAGTCTTTTCTAACAAGAAGGGGAATTAGTCTTGGTGGCTAAACAAACCAAGTTTGCCTTCTTTTATTTTCCTTTGCCTCTGATGTTTGTTTCTGTTTGAAGATCACTCCAATTCTATTCATTTTGGTTTTCTCTCTTAGTGTTTTCTCTTAGTGTTCACTTGGAATGCCCTCTCTTCCAGTTCTTCTGTGTGATTCTTCAAATCCCTTCTTTTCCACAGCTGTGACCTGATACTGCTATCTTACTCCTGTCTTGCAGAGAAAAAACCCTCAGCAGCAACACTATTTTAGAATAATAGAAGGCAGTTGCTTTATTGTAACTTTAAAATGGAGCCAGTTCTAACTGTGCCTGAAGTGCAGTGTCAGCAGCTCTGGGTCTGGCCTCTTTGGTGGATCATTATCTGAGCAATTCCTTTTTTGTGGGAGAGTAGCAGGATGCCAGATCCACAGCTAGGCAAAATCGACAACCTCCAAATTCACAACATCCAGAAGGAAATCTACTGGGATTTCTTGACAGTCTGTTCCTTGGGTTTTGTTGCCTTCATGTAACTAATGTGTCCCTGCATCGTATTTTGAAAGTATTTTCTCATCATTGTGTTTCTTTAGTCACAGGGTCTAGCACACCACACTTCATTAAAATACCCAACATTTGTTAATCACATCTCTAACTTGATGCCTCTATAACTTTTGAATTACAAAGGCTTTACACATGTGCTAGTAATTCCTATTTATGGCAAGAGAAGGATAATTCCATGGCCATGGTACTTTCCATTATTCAGAATGACATAAAATTAGTTATTCTCACTTCAACTTGCTCTCTTTGACCCAAATTTACAAAGCCTCAATTTTGCTAAAGTCCCTGTCTTTGCTACTTACTGTTGAGTGACGACTTCTTATCAGCCTAGGCCTTCTGACGGATATTCAATAGAAGGGGAGAAACTACAAATAAAGAGTGCAGATTTCCTTGCCTTCTGTTTTGGGATGCAAATGTATAGACAGCCTACTTCTATGTAAGAAATAATCAGTTTGATTCAGAACAAGATGATGATAATAGAGATGTAAATGGAAATTAGGTGACCTGATTCTCATAAGGGTGGTGTGTGTATATATGTATTCATTATTATTATTGTTAATTTAATAATAATAAGTAATAGTAGTAGTAGTAGCACTAGTAGTAGTGTGCCACCTTCCTCTCTTCTGTACTGATAGAGCTTGGGGAGTTTTTCAGTGAACCAAACCAGAGAACTTCACCCTATGTGGAAATGTCAGTTTTATTTACAGGGCTTCAGGTCTTTCATGTAGCTATACCCCATCAGTTCGGTGGCACCAGATGAAATTCCTGCCATATAGATTCATTCAAAGTCAGAAGATAAGAGAATTGTAACTCTTTCATACACAGTTTGAATTTTCAACTCTTAGCTTTAATTTTTTTTTTTTTTTTAACTCTACACCGAGATTTCTGACTTCCTCAGCCAGCTAAGGTAGATGAATATTGATGAGGTGTACTAATGGAGATAAGTGATTTGAACCTAGATTCTTTTTTTCTCTTCCTTGTTGCCACTTGTGCCTCATAGTTATGCTGTATTAAGGTCATTCTAACAGACTTCTAGTTTGGTTTACCTGAGCTGTTGTGGACAGGTGGTTTTTTGTGTAGGGTTTATAGCATAGTTTGACTAGCACCATTTTAATGTCTGTGTCAATAGGATCTTAATCACACTGAAATCTCTGAATCTCTTAGATTTACCAGGAGTTCTCCAAGGAATTCAGAATTGCAAAGGCTGGTGAAAGCCCTGGAGGCTTTCCAACTTAATTAGGAGTGAACTCCTTCCCTGTAAATGAAGTGGTTTTTTAAAATGACTTAGAGTCTCCATTGGCATCTTCTGACAGTGCTATGATGAAGTACAAAATATTATTAGAATGATGTTCCCTTCTTGTGGCACACTCTTTGTCTGATCTTATGGAAATAGCCATATTTTGTGATTACCCAGAGCATTATTTTCCTCATACTAAGACAGTCAAAAAACCCCAAACAAAACAGCAAAAAAAAAAAAAACCCAAAAACAAAACCACCAACACAAAAAAACCAACCAAACAAAAACTAAACCAAAAAGATCTCTGTAGCATTGCAGTCTGGACTTTTCTATTTCTAATGCAACATTGTGAATGTGAAACAGTCATTGATAGAACAACTCTTTAATGAATGGATGAGACAAACTGATTTATAAGAGACTTAATCCTATAAAGGGTCACTGTCTTGCTATATTACACATTTAAATGATGCTGCTGTAAAAAGTTAATCATACATCCTAATACTTACTCTTCTATTGAGCACCTTTTTCTGCGAAGAAGATGTGATTTTCCACACTGGTCAGGTATCCATGTGCCACAAAATTGTGAAAAGAACTATTTTCCTTCAGGTTAACTAAGCAACACCAAATTTGAAGTAATGACAAATAAGCTTGAGACAAGCATGAGACATGCACAACTCAAGCGCTTCACATTCTTCAGAATCTGTTCTAAACCCTTTTATTTATAGCTGATTTCTCTTTCTTCTTCCCATGTCATTTAACAAGCAAAATATTGCCTGACCTTCTATTTATGTATCATAAATCAAACACAGTAGCACTGAAACATGCATTTTCTGCTTAATTCACAATGAGTCAGTGTCTACTTAAGGCTCACTAGAGTAAATATGGAATAGCTACATGAAGGTGGCTGAAGTAGCCAGGATTTACACTGCTGTTGGGGCTCTTGCTTCTGATAAGTTACTTTCTGTTCAGGGAATTATTAAAGTGTGAAAGATTTTGTATGTTAATCAAATCATCACAGTAAAAAGTTTGGTAAATATTTTAAATAGGGTTTCTACTCTGAGGAAGAAAAAGACCAGGGAAAATTTAAATTAAGGAACTTAAAATGCAGCTGATGGATGTATGGAAAGGAAAATACAGGGCCCAATTGTTTTTATTTTTCTGTAGTCACTCCAGGTATTTGACTGGTATGATTGACAGAAATCAGTTCTGAAGATTTTTTTTTTTCTGTGCTTTTCTTCATGTATTTCAACAATAGCAGAGAAGCTCAAGAAAAGGGAGAACATGAAAGTTGCTGGTTTTGGATGGTGTAAACTGAGAGCACAGGGCATTTTGCAGGGTAGATTGTCAAACAGTTTAGTAATTAATTCCCTTTACAATAAAGGCCTTTCTGAATATTCTAGCTTCTCTTTTAGAGTGCCAGTATAGATATTTTCATTTGCTGCATAGTTCGGTGATGCCCAGCTGCAAATATCAAGGAGGCCTCCACCCAAAATTTGGCCCCAGAGTGCCAGCGTGGATGTTCTGTGGTCAAGCTAGTGATCTGCTAGTGAGTTTTTTCCAATTATTGGTTCTTTTCTTGTATCAAAGCTGTTTGAAAACTAACATTAAGCAGAGGTTTAAGTGGAAAATACAAAGGAATCTTATGGTCTGCTTCTGAAAGAACACCAAAATTGTACATGAAGCTCATCTGTTCTTTCAATGCAGTTGTGCAGAGGAGGAATCACTTGCTTCTTTCAGGGCAGGGGTGTTTTAATAAAAAAAGAAGAATGAAACACGGTGAGTTTAACCATTATTGCTTTGATTGCTGCTGGCTCATTAGCATTGGCCACGCTCCTTCAGATTAGCAGTAATTAAACTGTGAAATCAGACCGATTGCCTTAAGCTGAGACACCATACCAGGCTGTCAAGAGAAATCACAGGGGATAAATCAAGGGCCCTGTGCATCTCGGATCACCCTTGGCATGGGTGAGAGTGTGAGAAGCGGAATAATGAGGACATTCAGTTTTTTGTATCTGGTGAACTCTCAGCAGACAAGCTTTGGAAGCGTTGTCATGACGATGACAACAGCAAGGATAAACTCTTACTCCCACTAGCTGTGGTTAATGAAGATGATAATGAAAAATTATGCCAACATTACTACAATTTTTTTATTCCGACTGGCACTTGTAACCTTACGCCTAATGACACAACACAATAGTGACAGTAATTGTGCATTGATAAATGGGGTAAAGATGCTGCAAAAATGTCTGACTCAAAGATGTGCAACTTTAGTTAGCTGAGTAATTTCTTCCAATAAGCATTTGCTTTGTTCTTTGAACTCTCACTAGGTGGTTTTGGACTGTGAGTGCCAAAAAAACATCTCTAATCACTTTACATTGTTTACTAAAGAATAGGCCCAGCAATTAAGGCAAAGAGCGCCTGTGTTTTATTTCTTCTAAGCAGAACAAACGCGATCAAGATAAATAACAGTAATAAAACAACAATACTTTTTACAAATTCTGAATGGGTTTACAAATTCAGTGTTTGCTTAACTGCTGGTTTCTGGGACATCCAGTTTGTCCCACTCCAAGTATAAAGCTTTGGTGGATAAATCTCCAGTTGCATTATGTAATGGCTGTCTCAACCCCCCATTGCCCCTGCCTAAATGCCACCATTTATTCAGACTGCATTAGCACTTACATAAGTGTCTTTTTCCACTAGAGTTCCTAAATCCTGGCAAAGCCAGAAGGATGGATGGATAGATAGATATAGACAGACTGTGTGGTTTAACAATATGGTTAAACCAATGTAAAAACTTTCTTCTGACCTGCCCCAGCTATCTGTGTCCATTTTCTTTCTTGCATTAAGCCCAAGATCTGTTATGTTGAAGCAGTTCAGGGTGCTAAATGGACAAAAATCTGTTGACTTTATATTCTTCACAGTCTCTTACCAGTTCAGCTCCCCGGTCCAGATGAGGGACAGTGATGGGGCAAGAGAAGCAGCAAGAACATGAAGGCAAAAATGGCAGTGATGCCCAGGTTAACCAAAAATCTTCAAGTCCCATCTTGAAGCACGAGAGCTGCATGACTTTGGGGAGGGATCTGCACTTGAAACTCTCACTGCTTTCCAGTTAAGCGCTTTGAGACCATAATCCTGAAGAGGCTTATGGAGGCTGTTCAAAAAGTGCTCACAACGGGAGCAGTGGCAGCCACCAGAGCCTTTGCAAACACATCTCACAGCAATTCCCAAAGGGCCACGCAGCGTGTCAGGAATCTCTCCTGCTCCCCAGGCCACCCGCTTCCCACTGCTGAAAGGTTGATGTTGTTTCAACAAGAAAGCGTGATGTGGACAATACAGAACAGGAAACTCTTTCAGTTTATGTAGTGGATTCCAACTCTGCTGCTATCCAGCATCCACACTCCCACTTTAGAAGCCACAACACTTGGCTTCAAAGAATAGCCCGATTGAATGTGTGAGTATGCTGCAGCACAATAACCTCTCTGGGATTAGACAAATAAATGCAAATGAATCATTTAATGCAAACAAATCACTTAAAGGAGTAAGTGTTGTTTTATTTACTCCAAAACTACCTAAAAGAATAGCTCTTTTGATAGCTTTAGTAAAGTGTTTAGGGTTTTTTCTATGTAAAGTTCTACTGTTGCTCACCAGTGGCCTCATTCCATCAAAGCTTTAGAAATCTGGATTCTTGGATGTAAGATTTTTTTTTTTGTTCAATCACTGTTTGTTTTGGTTTGTTTGTTTTTAAGAAAAAGGATTAATCACAGAGCGTTTGGAGGTGTATCAGATATATGAGGGTTTCTCCTTGACTAAGTGGTGTTTGTCTTTTCAGTTCTTGAAAGGCAGTATTAAGACAGCACAGTAGTGTTTGTGATTCATGGTTGCAATTCTCTTTTTATTGCTGAACACCAGCAGTGAATAGAAGCTGCAGAAGGACATGTTTCCAATTACTCTGTCTCAGAGTTCTCTATTGCTTCTTAACAGAGACTTCTCTGTCTCTGGAAGTGAGTGTAGTGCAAAAGTTTATAAAAAATATATATGCATTCTTATGTATATATACACACATACACCAAAGAAAGATTTCTTTGCTCTTTCAGCTACGTTCTTAGAGTTGATTCAGTCTCTTCTGCTTTGTTGCCAGACTTCTCAGTAGAAGAATAAAGGTGATTTAGCCACTAGAGACAGGTATTACGCAAAGCAGTGTTCAAAGAATATTTAATGTTGTTTGGGGGAAAGATGTCATGACTCCTGAAACCAAAGTGGTGGTCTCCTTGCACAGCATGACAGAACTAGCAAGAGCATATTTCCCTCAGCTTGCAATAAGTTCAAGTAGGAAATACAGAAATTGAGTACTGCTTGCTGAAGAGAAACTTTTTCCTGGACTGTGGTCTTTGGTCCTTGGTGAGTTTGGGTCCTTATCATGTAGTAGGATGAACCAAAGTTTGTTACCTGTGCAGGTGCAGAGCTTGATGCAAAACAAGTGGAATTTCTGATCCATCAACAGTTACCTGACTATTTCCTCATATAATGGGGTGTAGAGTGAGGACAACAAAAGCCTCAATTACGTTACCCTTGAGCATCTTTAACCTTCATCAGCACCAATTTTAAGAGAGATATTTTTAAAAAGTGAGACAGGAAAAATATCAAAATACTCTGTCTAAACATTAACACAAGGCACAGCTCCCAAATTGACAGAGAAATCAGTGCTGGGGAGAAGTCAGGAATAAAGGATCAAAAGCAGACACAGTCTCTGAAGAAAGGAGGATAACAGAACAGAGCACCATGCACTGAGTGAGTTTGATTTAAAGCATTTTAAAAGAAAAATACATTTACTTTAGAGATTGACTAAACTTTATACATTCATGAATGAGTTCTTTATGTATTTAAGAGGGATGACAACAGACAAAGGGAATATTTGATGAATGTTCAGGCAAGATTCAGAAAGTCAGGGATCTTTGAGAGAGGACAGAAGGTTTTGGTTCTTTCTTACAAATAGCTGCATCTGTTTGGCACTTTGTGTTTCCATTCTGTACACTGGAATTGTGAGAGAACCAGAAAAGGTATTTGGAGCTGACTGAGTAACTTAGAAAATATAAAAGGTTTAGGAAAGCTATGGCTCACATTCTTTCATAACTTCCTTTTTATCTTGCCCTATAATGGAGACCCCTGGCTAAAATTAGCAGCTAGGAGAGACAGCACAGTTGTAGAGATGCAAGGCTGTGACTTGAATTCATTGAGGGAACAAGTAGGAGAGAAAACTGAGGTAGTTTTGATATGTTTTTGTTTTCCTATATTTTGTTTTTAGGGCTTTTGATGGAGATATTTATTTCAACTCTGCCCTGAATCAGAGTCAACAAAAAAAGGCTGGACACCTGTACTTCAAGGGTGTCCTTTTGCAGACTTATATCTCAGTAGTTTGAAGGAGCTGTGTGAGATATAGGCTCAGGTTTTAATTTGCCATTCTGTCCAGGGGCAGTAACTTTGGCAGAAGGATGGGAAAAATAACTGAGAGCAGTATCTAAACCTCAGCAAAATTTGCTGGAGTTCATCTGTTACAACACATCTTTTCTTTTAAATCGGCAAACTTTGAGGCTTCAGAGTTCTTAATTATTTGTGATGGAATTTAATTTGCTGAAAAATAGGGGACTGACCACACAATATTGCAGGTAGGTTTGTAATACGATGACCAGTATTACAAGGTATTCAGATCCTCTCTTGGGGGGCAAAGTAATTATTTCTTATTCTAAAACATTCATTATGACCTCAAATATACAGAAGACAGAGATGCTGGTGAATGGTTTATATTAATGAAGCATCATGGCACTGATGGGAGCAGTTTGCCAGACTTCAGGTAGCAGGTGTAAAGTTCCCCAAGTCTCTACAGTAGCCTGAGAACCAAGTTTTGCTGTAAAAGGAGCAACAACATGATGCAAATCAGTGAATACTCTACATCACCCTGCACCAGTTCAGAATCACTGACAATTAAACAGATAATATTCCTGGTTGATCTGATGTCAGCAGATCTTGTGCCAGATCAAGTGACATTTGCTGTGCCAGTTTTACTGCCCCTATTTCCTTCTTCTGAGTCACTTTCTGTTCTTACCATGTCATCCCTGGAGTCACTGCACAGGGGTGTTCTTGCGTCTCTTGAAATGCAAGTTCAGTGCAAGTCACTTCACATAGTGCTACAACATCCCCTGCATGTTACACTTTTCCAGTAATCTGAGTAGGTGTTTTTTCCACCCAGTACAGCAAAGCACCAGTCTGTCTTTGGCTTTTTCTGACTCAGGCTGGCAAGAGGTATCAGCATGTGGGATACCTCTGAAATGAGGAAGATATGATTAGCATGGCCTTCTGCTTCTACTTTCTGTGGTGTGGAACTGTTCCTATTGCCAGGATAGTTAGTCCTTATGTCCTTTCATGAGCCCATACAGTGGAGTGTTGGCAGAAGTCACGGTGTAGGAAAAGCACTGACGTTGTAAACAGCTTCACACAAGCTAAAAATGTGGAGGAGAAGCCGCATCAGCAAGCTTCTACCAGTTGCCAAACTGGGAATTATGAATACACCAACTTAGACCTTACCTGAGAGCATGAAAAATCCCTGAGCCCCTCTGGGCTTGTTCATGGTGTGCCAAGGGGAAGGCTGGCAGCAGAGGAGGAATGTCCTGTGCGCACTGTGCTGGAGCTTAAAATGATGCCCTAGTCCTCACTGTCTTAGTCAGAGATCACAGGGGTGAGGAGCCACCCCTGTGGCTGCTGTAACCTCTCCATCGACAAGCAGCGACTGTGGCTTTGGCAGAGGAAGACCTGTGCTCCCACTGCTGCAGCTGAGGTAGCTCAGGGCTGCCGTGACAGTGCCACGGTACCATGGCCAAGGTGGCAGCCCCTCAGTTCAGACACAGCAGGCAGGAGGTGCTGGGAGCTGCTCAGAACAGCTCACGGCTGGCACCCAACCGCCCGCAAGGGCCAACCTGGCAGCAGCTGAGGATGTCAGCACCGTGCCCGAGGCTCGTGCCACTGTGTAAAAGTCTCCTGCAGATCTGCACGTTTGGCAGTGGCTGTGCAGTGTGGCTGTGGCACCAGAGCCACGAGCTGCCTCTGGCCTCGTCCCGTGTTGGGCTGCTTGCCCACTGTCTGTGCTGCCTTTGGACATTGGAGAGCAAACAAAACAGGGATTTGCAGTGAAACTTAAGCCTTGCTTGGGTTTTGAAGTTTTTAACCATAAAGTAAAAAGTCAGATCTGTATGGCTTAGTGGCATATTTTGGTAAAAATGTTTTGACAGGAATTATTTACTTCTTCTCCTGTGTTTACCCTCCATTTCTTTCATCCATATCACTCACTCGATATTATATCTAGCATTTAGAAATCTGACTCAGTGCTTTTATGACTATATAAGTTATATTTAGTGTTCAGATTGCTCTGTTAATTTAACTTTCCAGCACTCTCCATCGTGTAACTTGCATGACCCTTGTCAACTCATATATCGAAACTTCTGTGTCGATGGATATGTCACTTTGAAAACAAACAAGAAATCATGATGAAAATTATAGTTTATTGGTTTTATATCCATTGGACCCAATGATAATGCCTTTAAAAAACTCATTTCTTGTTTTCTCTGAGCTCAAACCTTTTCCTTCTCTCAGAAATAGTTGTATAGAGACATTACAATAACATTGTTATTTCATATTCTGGAAACCTTCTTAGATATTTAGTTGTTCTAAATGCTGAAGGACTGAAGTGGCGAATCAATTTAAGTCAGTGATAGCTTTGCTGTTAACTTCACACATATCAGGATTTTGTCCAGCTGTTCTTAATGCATTTGAGTCAGATTTTCTGTATTATTTGTTGTTACATATTTAGGAATACCATTAAAAAAAAAATAAAGGGAGGAAAATTAAGTCATAGTCTTAAGAAGGGAATCTACCAATATAAAAAGCATGTATTTTTCTTTCTGTCTTGCTTTTCCCTATTGCAACCACCACTTCATTCAAGGAGAGCTCAGCTGGTTTAGTAGTGGTTTCCAGCCAGTTCAGTGTACTACAGCAGACAGACCTCTGCCCACTGGTAGCCAACAAATTATTTAAAACGTTGTCTATATCTGCCCTATGGAACTATTTGTGTGGCTAGAATTAAGCCAATGCATTAGATATTTTATATATATATAACCAATGAAGGTTAGGTGCCTTGGGACTGTTCTGTTCAGTTTTAGCTGTTTTATCTGTTGTAATGTCTTTCTGGAGTTCAGCCCCAGAGCTAAAGTCCCAGACTTGGAGTTTCTTTTGGCAAGGATTTCACGACTTTCTGACATGGGCAGCAAGTTGCATAAAATAACCTCTTTCTAATACTAATAATAGTTACCTTCCAGGTGTCAGTGAAAAAAAAAATATATGTATATAATTGCTGCACTGGTCAGTTGATCTTGGCAGAAAATGATCAAAATCACACATTGCCTGGTAGCTTTCTGCCTCTGAATTAATCACTGCTGGCTCCCTTTACAGTCAGTGGAGAGAAACGGGCATTTTTCAGATGTGATTCTTCTGGCCTATTTTAGACATCTAGTTTAGGACAAGATGAACTACAGCCTAGAAGTGTCTATTTCTCTTTGCTGATTATAAAAGGAGTCTAGACATCTCCCAGAGAAGTAGGCAGCCAGATTGCAGATGTTTTTATTTGGCATTGTGTGTCTTCATGTGGCATGGGTGACTAAAAAGGCTTCTAAGCTCTATTTTGTTAAAATTATTCCAGTACAGTAAATTTAAGCTTCACTACTGAAAATGAGAGATCTTTTTATAGGTTATTATTTTGTAGATAGCAATTAACCACTCAGAAGAGCTGCTAGCTTTGACATGCACATGCTCAGCCACTTCATGCTTTAATGTTAAATTATATTTGACATTTAATTTAAGCTCATGTTGCCTTCATTCAAAAATAAACCCTACTGCATTAGTAGTGAGAAGGTGGAGGGATAATTTTTCTCCCCAAATTCACACTCAGTGAAATCTAAACTGATTTTTCACGCTTAGTTTTCAAGTATATTATGTGCATTCTTCTGAATACGCCTGTGCAATTGCTTCTCAGATGTGAGGGAAAGAAATCAATGCATCTTTCTTAGTAAGCAATTACAACATAAAAATGTATTTTTAATAGGAGCTTTGAAGGCTGCACATACTGTGAGGTTTGTTGCGCCTTGAACCAATTGTAATCAGAAGTGACATATAGCATTATTTGCTGGGCAAGGCAGCACTGATTTTGTGGTTCTACCGGTGTGTAATATGATCTCTTTAGCTCTTATAAATTAAGCAGGATGAAGATTAGCTGGCTGACACACATGTAATAGCAGGGGACAGGAGGAGATTCTGCCAGGGATGTTTATCCTACCTGAGTGGTAACGGAGAGCTGTCCCACCAAGTCCCTGCTACAAGGACCTGAAAGGATGCCAGAGGGGAATGGCTTCTTCCTCGGTGTGGTCAGGCTACAGTGAGCCATAACAGGGCTTTCTTTTGCAGACCCTGTTTCGGTCCTTGGGTGCATTCTTCTTGCTCTTGAAACAGCCAAACCATGCTTTACATCTGTCTACCTTTTACTTCATAGCTATGCATGTCTCAAAAAATGCTGCCGTTCCCAGCAAAGAAGCAGAATCTGTCCCCTCGGGGACACTGCAGCACCACTGAGTGAAGTTTGAAGTTGGTATCTGTGAAAGCCCACAAGGGATGCTTATGAGCACAGTTTTTTGAGCCAAATTAGAACTAGGGCAGATACATTCTCTTAATTGTTTAGCTCTTCAGCCCATCTTGGCTGCTTCAGGCTTTCTCTGCACACTGTGACTAAGTCCAACTCCTGGCCCTGCACAGGACAACCCCAAAAATCCCACCATGTGCCCAAGAGCATTGTCCAAATGCTTCTTGACCTCTGTCAGGTTTGGTGCTGTGACCAATGCCCTGGGGAGCCTGTTTCAGTGCCCAGCCACTCTCTGGGTGAGGAACCTTTTTCTGATATTCAACCTAAACCTCCTCTGACATAACTTCAGGCCATTCTCTTGGATTCTGTCACTGGTACCACAGAGAAGAGATTATTGCCTGCCCCTCCTTTTTCCCTCAGGAGGGAGCTGTAACTGCAATGAGGTCTCCCCTCAGTCTCCTCCAGCTGAACAGACGAAGTGCCCTCAGCCACTCCTCACATGACTTCCCCTTTAGACCCTTCAGCATCTTTGTAGCTCTCCTTTGGGTGGTCTCTAATACCTTTATATTTGTTTTATATTGTGGTGCCCAAAACTGCACACAGTATTCCAGGTGAGGCCACCCCAGTGCAGAGCAGAGCAGGACAATCCCCTCCCTCGACTGGCCCTCACTGCTTTGCCTGATGCCCCTGTTGTTTTCAATGACCATGAGTTACTGAGTCTTCTAGACAGAAACAAAACAAAACAAAAAAATTTAGAACCTCCCAACATCAAATAAGCCAGTGCAACTACAGCTCCTCTGCACATTTGTCTTTGCTGTTAAATTGAGTGATTTATCCACCTCGCAAACGACATTAGCGTTAAAGGACATAGTCTTTCTCAGATGTAATTCATTATTAATCTTAATGGGATTATGCTTCAAAGACCACTAAATGCACATCTTCAAAGTACTTAAATTACTCCCTATTATTACTTTTGACAATAAAATAAATAAAGCTTAGTTAAATTCTATATGCTAAACCCAAATTATTCTTTTCACTGTGCCAACCAAAGGAAAACAGACCATTCAAAAACAACAAACAAACAAACCAACCCATCAAGAAACAAAAACACCAAAATGCAAACCCTCCACTCAAAACCTTAAGGTTTTAATGGATTGCGATTAAGAAATAATCATAAAGCCAGGTTGAAGACATTTGAAAATGCATTTTTTTGTTGTAAATGTATGCTGCATCAAAAGTATGATTATAGGGAGAGAAGAATAAATATTGAACATCAAACAAATTTCTTTATTAATATAATTACATGGTGTAAAATGCATCTTCTAATACTGCTTAAAATAAATTTTAAAAATTCATATTGCAAAGCTAGTGCTTTCAACAACAGAATTTGGATAATAGGTAAATAGCACTTTGGGTGGCATTTGCTTTAAAAAACAGCAGTGAAAGCCAAAATTTCCATTTGTCTCTGTTTTCTAATGCAAATTCTTCATAAGCTTTGCACAGAATAAACATGTTCAAGCTGTGCCCTGGCTGTATGGAGTTGTGTGACAGGGAGACATTTTCTGATGTTTGTGCTAATTGCATTGGAGCTGGACTCTTCCTAGGGGTCCACTAGGTCACTGCACGGAGTCACAGGAGGGAGAGGAGAGATTATCTTGGAAAAATGGTGTAGAACATTGCAGCAGATAGACTTGCCAGATGCTCAGGTTATCCTCAGACAGCTTTGGGTACATGTCAGCCGCCCATGCTGTGGTGTGACTGCACCTGCCACCAGACACCTCCTGCCCACGTGTGTGGGTCTGGTGGCACTCTCCCTTCGTTGGTACTTGGGGTCTGAACTGAGGAGCAAGCACGTTCAGGGCATAAAAGAAACACATCTGTTTCAGAAGCAACAGTATTGGGGGCTTAGGGTTTGTGCTATCCCAGCTCAAATGCTGACTGATCTTGTCCTTCTTTGTGATGAGCTAAAACAGGTTCCACCCCTTCATCAACGCACAGCCCAGCCCTGTGTTTTGCAGTCTGTTCAGAAATGGAGCAATCTTTAGCCTTTTAGCAAGTTTTCACAACATGTTATTTAATTCTACACCTCCTGTTGCGGGGACATGAAGGAGTGACATCTCCTGACACTAGAGATATATACCCTGGACATATCCTCTATCAGGAGGCTCATCTCTGTTGGGGCATCTGCCATCCAAGCTCATGGCCCAGCTCAGGGACTGTTCTATCAGGTCTTCTCTGCTTATAGAGGCCTTAAAGTTCAGCTTTCCCTCTGCACCTGGGCCACTGCTTGCTCTATGATGCCTCTAATCCACACCAGAGACGTGTATTCTGTTGGTGCAGGGTGGGGGGGTTGTTTCCCTTTGTCCCCTTTTTTCTGCCCTTCATTTAATCCAATGGACTCTGCAGGTCCTCTGCTGCCCTCCCTCTCACAGGGTGCCTGGGCTTACTCCCTCTTCCCACTGCCATCACCTTCTCTCTGACTAGGAAGCAGGTCATTTGGAAAGGCACTACCTTAAACTTTAAGGGAAGATGCCCGCTGGTGCCATCAGCCAGTTCTTTGGCATTCAAGCAATTGCCAGGGCACTTGAAGCAGTGGCTCTACTAAGCAGATGGTAAGACTCCAACCTTCAGTTTTCCTGATTTCTTCCTCCACTCCCCCTCCCACCGCAGCCCCAGCAAAAAATGCAGTTGATTATAAATTTTGATGATGATTTCCCCCCTGGCTACCTGAGAACATAAAAACGTCTTTCGTGGACCAGGAAAGTCTGTGTCCAACTGCAGGCAACAGCAGGATGAGTAGAGCCAGTGACGCTTTGCTGATGTATTTCCCCATCTTTCAGTGATTTGCAGTCCAGGGACTTCCTGGACCACAGATGGTATCTTTGTGTTTAATAGCCTTTGATACATTTTTCTTCCTTCAACTCGCCTTCAACATTCCCCATGAAACTGTGGAGGCGAGCAGATGTGCCATTCCCAAAATTCATCATGTTATATTCAATTTAAAAAAAAATCATAATAAAAGAAATGCCACTGAGCAGAGTGAGTCTCCCAGTCTCAACAAGTTTCTTTTATTATATGTTTACAGTAGTCCGGACTCTCAAACTTGGTGGAAATAAAGCTGTAGTCTGATTTAGTTGGTCTCAGCTGGAACACGGTTGGTCCTGCCTGTTGGTTAAACTCAGATGAATCAGAGTAAAAGACAAATGAGACCAACAGCCGGACAAGTCATGAAAGAGTAAAACTCTGGGGCAAAGCGGGGGTCTGGTATGAGGTAAGGAGTTCAGATACCAGCAAGATAGAAGGGGGCTTGGAACAAATGCTGGCACTGCAGGAAAAACATGTTAGGGTTTGAAGCTGGCAGTCAAGGCCTTATCAGTTTCAAAGCAGGACACAAATTCCTGCAGTGATCTTCACAGAGATACTTGTTTTGTGTTTGTCTGCTAGCTTAGAATTCTGCTTGGATGACATCGGCTCTACAAAACTTGGTAGGGAGTGACTGGCCACTTGGAAAGATGGGTCAGTGTTGAAATGGGTATAATTCTCCAGGTGCTCATTACCCCCTGTCTCAGGTTAGAGGAGCTGCACGGTCCCATGAGCTCTTTAAACCAGGGCAGTCAGGCACATTTGAGTGAGTGTTGGTGCTGAGATCAGACTGCTGAGCTGGACAGTTTGAGTGTGGCACAAGGCTTGTCTCTGTTTACACAGGTTTTATCTGAACAAAGTGACTTAAAATGTTTTAGTAAATGTGTTAAACCGTCCAAGGGCATTAGGAGATGCTGTGCTATGGCTGAATGGAAGTATTTAAAACTTTTTGAAGAAAATTAAATTTTCGTGGATGCCTGGTAGAAGACAGTTGCAGTGGCTGAAGTTGATGTTAAACAGAACATGTCAAAGTGTGCCCAGTACAGAGGACATTTGTGGGTTTTTTTGTAAAAAGTCTTGTGTTTCTACGTTGTAAAATTTAAGAAAATGTATTTTTATTATACATTTATTTTTTATTTTGCAATGTTTTAGCTGATATATATATATATATATATAAAAGAATTTTGGTTTGCTCTACCAGGTTTGGCTTTATACTATAAACGATTCCTGGGAGGGAGGCATGTTGCAATAAAAACATCACAACTGGACTATTTAAGTCAAACCATCTAAGAATTTTCATTTTACAACCCAGAGAGAATATAACTGAGGTGTCAAAAGCACAGAGGGAGAAATTGTTGTTAAAGAGCTTCAGTGAAAGTTTTGCATTTATATAGGCAAATGGAAATGTGCACAATGACTGCATAAAGCTGAACAGCTCTTGGACCCAGGGTTGTTAACAAGTTTGAATGAAACCCTGCATCATTAGGAAGACGAGAAATAGGAAAGCAGGATCTAGCTTTCTTATTTCTAGATATTTATGGCTTGTATAAATGTCAGAGGCCAAATAACTGATTTTTATTGGTAATAGCCTGAACTGTATTACAATGTGTATACGTAGTTGTTATGGCAATATATCAGCAAGATGCTGCACTGGGTCAGACCTGGTTATATGGATTATAATGGGGCAATATGCAGGCTCAGGAGTTCTCTTTGGATAGGACCCTTTGTGTCCTTTACTTATAAAACATTTAGATATATATAGTCAACTGCTGTAATGTGGAACCATAAAACATTAATTCAACAGGAAGCTTAGCATCTTCAGTGCTGATACAATCACTGTTCAACAAATAGAAATTGAAAAAGAGACTTTTCTCCTACAAAAATTTTCTGATACTTGCCTCATCTAGAGGATGTACTGGTGAGCCAACAGTGCAAGAATTTTGTGCAGCTTATCTAAAATTACATCATATTGTGGTCTATGCTGTAGCTTTCTGTTATTTCAAAGATCAGGACAATTAAGATTGCTCACCTGTGTTAAAAGATTGTTTCTCTCCACTGTTAAAGACAGTAAAGTCATCCATACACTGAGGTTTGTCTATACTGATTCTTTCCACATTAATATTTTCAGTACACACTTGAATGTTTCTGATGAAGTGCACATATACTTCTTAGTGCTTCAAAACCTGTGGTTCTGGTGCAGTTATTAGTATTTTAGCACTGCATAACTTCTTTGATTCGTTGATTCTAAGATCTTCCACTGCATAATACCAGGGAGCCTGCTGGAACTCGCAGTCTTTTCTTAGGAATCCTTTAAGAAACCCAGGCTCTCACCTTAGTGTTTCATACTTGCTGGGTCTAGGAGCTGAATGCTTTCATTTTAAAAATACCTAGTTCAAAATGAGCAAGCTTTCAGGTAGAATCAATATAGAGAGCTACATGACCACAAACACAGTTTCTACAGTATCTAGAGAAGTGAAAGAAATTCCACGGATAGATGGGAAGTGCAGGACTGTCAGTGCATTGGACCTGTGGGTACAGTCACAAGTACTTCATGTAACCTTTGGGCTTAAAGTTCAATGCCACATCCTGTGCAGGAAGGAAGGTGCAGAGAAAAGACTAGAGAGAGACTATTAAAGAAGGAGAATTTCTCCATTTCTGTTTGTCTGTATCTATTGAATTGAGGTTAGATCCACCAGATCCAGCTGATGGATGATTATACCTGAAAGAATTTGAGAAGCAAGTGGTTTTATTATAAAGAAATATTTTGTCTCTAATTATAAACCACACTCAGTGCCACTATCAGGCTTAAGGAAAATTTTACCGTTCCTGATCTAGAGCAATCTAGACTTCTCCCTTCTAATTATATACATTCTAAGTACACTGTATCTATACAGTTTAAAATTAAGACAGATTTTTGAATCTAAAAATAAAGATGAGGTTTTGAATAGTCTCAGAAAAGAACAAGTTATTTCCAGAACTCATTCAACTTTTATGATCACTTCCGTGTAATAAATGAAGGTTCTCCTAAAAATACTGATGTACCATTACCTAATTGAACTACTTTATGCAGTACAACCTCAGAAGCTTGGATACTTCTAGATTTAATCGCTAGTAAATGTACCTTCCCACAGATGGAGCAGGGAGTTCGGAAAACACCTGGTTTTAAAAAGTGCTGCAACTGAAATTATACCATTTCTCGTGCTAATACAGATCAGTCAATGTGGATAGAAATAAAAAAGGTCAGCTGCAAAAGAGGGAATTTGTCTTCTTGCTACAGGCCTTCATTTGCATTCCAGTTGAATCTATTTTGAAGGGGTTTTTGCGTGTATCTTATGAACTCTTGTATGGCCTGTGTGGAAGTGTGAATTTCAAAAATGTCCAAAGGGGTCAGTAGAATGAGAATATCTTTCTCAGGGACAGGATTCAACCTTTCTCAAGGATTAGACAGAGAAGACCTGGTATCTGATTACATGACATAAATTCCCATGTCTGCCTTGCACTTTGAATCAGGTTCCCTCCGTGATCTCATGGCTGTTCTCAGAAAGGATGGGTATGGGGCAAAAATTCTCCCAGGAAAAAAAAAAATAAGCTGCACTTTGAAGTAAGGGTTACCTGGCTAATTTGTGCTAAACTTTCCCCTCTCTTAGTCACAGACTCTTAAAAGGATGTGTGAAGGCATGAAAGGAAAACATCACTGTTACCACAAAGCTGGCAAGGTGCTCTCCAGCTCACTTGCAGGTGACACAGTCCTTTGCACAGATAGAACGTCACCCTGAGTGAGCTGCCACAGCCAGGGACACGGTGTAGTCCCTCTGGCGTCCTATGCTCTGACCAGGAGAGATCAGGTCTGACCCTTGGCACCTGCACACCTCAGACAGAGGGGATGCCTTCTAATCATAACCTGTGATGATAGTGCTCCTACAGTTCTTTTAATTTTGATGTATATTGTGTTTATAAGTAGTCAATGGCAGGCAAGGATTAATGCTCAAAGCAGCATATGCTGGTTGATTGTTAGGAGTAATGCTATTAAAAAGTGATAGTGCTCCAGCTATAAATGGGTGCAATTTAATGGATAGTATTAGCAGCAGAGCTGTTCAGCTGAAGCCATGGCTAAAGGGACTCTGGTTTAATAACTTTCTAATTACATCCGTATAAGCTGGGTCACTTAGCAGCAAACTGACAGGTTTACATTTCCTTATATACTAGGTATTGCTCTGTGTATTAGCCCTACACTAGAATTGCAAATAGAAAATAATTAGGTTGCTTTTTAGCCTCCCCAAATGGTTTAAATTAATGGTGGTGCAGATCAACACAATGCCTTCATGTGTGTGATTTTAACCTTCATTGATTTTTGCAGTTCCAGGGCAGCGTGACATTGGCTCGAGAACCCTGCTGATGTGATGGCTGCAGAGCCGAGCGCTGAAAGGAGGCTTGCGCAATATTTCATTAGTCCCTGGTATTCAAAGGCACACATCATGGCAAACTGAAGGCTCTGTTCTCCGAGTTATAAGTGTTTGGTATTATTCCTTGGGGCAGAGAAATTTAGTATCATTCTGTTTATGAACGGCTGACAGTGGCTTTGCACAAAGGTTTGAAATCCCTGAAGGAAATCTGATGCCTGGCCGAGATGCAGCAGGCAGGTATTCAGATGGGATAAGCAGGAAGGCTGGAGTGGCCTTAAACAAACAGGCTCATGGAGATTGTACCTAACATACACCCAGCGCACTTTTAAATTTTATTAATTGCACTTGTGCCTGTTACCATGACAGCTAGGTGCTGCAATTACCTCACACCTCGGGGAATTTCATGCTTAGTACAGCATTCAGAGTCTACTTCCTGATAGTTTGTTTTATTTTGCTACATTTTTGTACTTTGGAGAAGTATTGTAGAAAGCAGAGATGTGTCTTGAAAGAAAAATTCATCTTCATACTCCCGAGGCACCACGAGCCCTATTTAGCCATGGCCTGAGGAAACTGTAAAACATAATGATCTCTGTGGGGATCAAATGCAGTGACTGCACCTGGGTTTTTCCTTTCTAACTGCCCAGGATGGCCAGGACTCATGGAACAGGCTCCTCAGTGAGAGGAACATCCTGCACTGTAAAATGACTTTGACAACAAGCTTTACAGGGTGAAAGCCACAACACCCTCATCCAGAGGGATTAGCCTGAGGTCTAGCTGTGAGCTTCTGCATAATCTAGGCATTTCAGCTTCAGGGTAAGGCCACAGAAAAAAAATGTATTTAGGAAGAATGTCCTTTTTCGTTGGGATGCCTTTGAATTGCAGCGCTGGTTGCAATAACCAGGTGTGCTGGGCACAGGGGTATCAGAGCAGGGCAGGGACCTCAGTGCTGCAAACATGGAGACAGGAGCGTGGGAGAAGGAAGGAGACTCACACACAGTGCTTGAGAAAATACATCTGTTAATCCCTTCCTTAAGGTGTTAAGCAGGCTCAGCTGTCATGCAAGCCTTGCGCTGGAGATCCACTACAGCACAGTATTTCTACAAGTAGCTGATTTGAAGCTCACTTACAGTACAATATTACTTTGGAGAGTACTGTAAACAAAGAGATACAGGCTAGGCAACATCCCCTGGGCAAACTTGAACCCTTTAGACTGAAGCTGTGGATTCAGGCATTTACACTCAGCCAGCAATAGTTCATGGATCAAGTTTCCAACCTGATGTAGCAGCAGTGCCATTTTATTTGAGTCTGTCAGCATTTTCACATCATAAACCTCAATGTTGCAGTATATCTCAGCTCTTTCTAATCCCTGAGAGCTGAGACTTGGCATATAAATTGCTAACCCATATATTAATTTGAGTAGAAGAGGATAAAGCTATGTCTAAATTATACAACAAATTATATTGATTTTTATTTCAGTTACAGACACACTCTCTGCCAAAGTCCTGTAAAATATGTTTTTCACTACAAGGAATTGCATGTTCATTATGTTTTACATGAATTGGTGTCTTTTATGTTGTTTTTAAATGCTTTTGAAATAGGTATTATATTTACACCAAATAAGCTTTAGCTAAGATTCTACTCTGTACATCATTACTCACTAATATTAGAATGGCATCTGTGAACCAAATGCAGGTCCTTTGGCTTTGGTCTTGTTCCTAATTTATGAAAGGTTTGCTTGAACTTTTTGAATCTGAAAGCCATGTATTACAGTATTTGCTGGCAAAAATGCACATCTCAGTGAGAGCCCAAAAAATTATTTTTGGTCAAATGTCACAACTTTCAAATGTTGGAGACATTTCTAACAGAAATAATAAAATTGCATTTATTTTAATCTAGGGTATTTACAGAAGAACACTGGTTATATTTTTGACCTTAATACCATTGCTAGTAGGTATTTATTTACCTGAATGCTGGGAGGGGACTTGATTGATTATTTATTTAATAAAAGGGGGAAAAAATCCCTAGCAGACAGAAAATTACCTCCAGCAAACAGAAAAAATGTACCTAGGATATGCAAAACATATGTATGCTCCATTCTCTGTGTAATACTGCAATCAACTGATAGCTTAACAGAATCAAATTTGCTTCACCTGCCTTCTAGTGAACTTTTAGCATTCTAAAGAGATAGTACTATTGTAGCTGGAGTGAATAATGTTTGGTATATTAGTATAAACTGGTCCAGAAGTCAATGAGTTTTCTCCTGACTAGGGAGTTTTTACTGAGATGTTAATTCAAACTTCACAATTGTGAGACAAATAAGATTCTCCACTGATTTAAATCTACTCAGAGCTTTCTCTTCTCCCCTCAACCCATACTGCCTAAATAGACTACCAAGAAATAGTGGGTTTCAGCCAATAAAACACAAGTCAAAGTCTTTGGAGATGAGCTGTCAAGTAATTAGTGATCCTGAGCTCCAGGTACTGTTACTTAGCAACTTCTAAGAATGGATTAACCTTCTGTGGGCATCCCTTGCACTGCATGTATAACAAGACTGCTTTTTATACTTGTTCAAATAGTCAGGTATAAGTCTCCTACAGATCAATCAGAGATTTCCCTGAAAGAAATACATGTATTGCATTGCATTGTGTGTGCAGTGGGCTGGGTGCAACTGAGGTAAACCAGGCAGGAATACCAGCATGGCATAATGGATCTGCCACAAGCAAGAATGCAGATGGACCTCAAACACCTTTCTCATGTATAGATCAGCTATACAGGCCATAATCCAGGGCTTCACTATTATAATAATCCATAGTTCAACATGTTTTAATATATGGGGTAATATATTTGTTATAGCACATAAAACAGAGTAGCCTGGCACATGTGCCTAGTTTTCCAGGCAGTGCTTTGGTCAATCTCACCAGCTGCTTAAAAATCCTCAACAAGAAGCCAAATTTCCCTTTATTCTGCTGCTCCCTCCCAAAAAAAAAGGAGTAAACTTTGGAAAGTCATACTTGGCAAACTGTGTTAGACAATAGAGTGCACTGTGGAGACTCCTTTTGAAATGAGTGTCCCCTGTAGGTGAGTGTTGTCTATTATTTTATGATCTGCTCTTCTGTTGTAAATATAAAATCCCCATGAATATTAATGGTTGTTTCCTGTGAATTGTCTAAACAGGAAAGAACAGGCACTATAAAAAACAATTCATTTGACATGACTGGTAAAATTCCTTATGCTGTAGTAATTTGTCAGAACCATTCTTTATCCCTCGGAACAAGATTACTGCTTTCACAATTGCTATACTTTTTGTTATCTTTTGTGTAAATAGTTATATTCACCATGTTAACTTTCACTTAACATTATTTAGGATCACAGAAATGGTGAATGCAAGGGATATGAGCAGGTCTAGGCCAATCTCCAGCTCACACTGCAGCTATCACCAACACATTCTCAGATCAGTCATAGTGTGGTCCTGCTAAGTCCTGAAAACCACCAAAGGTAGAAACTCCTTGGCCTGTTTTGGGATATCTCAATCTCCCAGGCCACAGCTGATGACCACTGTCCTCACATGTCACCTACCACTACTGCAAACAGTTTGGCTCTGCCACCTTTTTAATGAACCCTTAGGTAGCTGAAGGCTGCTATAGGTTGCCATTTCAACCCCTCTTTACCAAACTTTCAATTAATTTAAGAGTATAAATATTCCCCTAATACACTTTTTATTCATGCATTGTTTCTAGCCTGACTGTTCACTTGCTCTGTGTGCTCTGCTCAAACCACTGAGGGGCAATTTTCTTTTGGTACAGCTTGTTCCCACAGCTTACTGTACTACATCTTTTCTGGTGCATGCAGGGAACAGAAGGCTAAAAACATCTGTGTAAGCAAAAGGTTCCTCCACACTTTCAGTAGGTAGAGAGGAAGATTTCAGTGATAGCAATGGGCAAGGCCAAGCCCAGGTTGTAAATGATCTGCAAGTTAAGAAGACAACCACAGTAATACTTTGCCCATCTGTTTTGGCACAGAAATAGTCAAGAAAGATTAGGCTCAAAGGCTTCCTGCCTTTATTTTTTTTCCCCCACTTTCATTAACCTGGATGGCCAGCAGGTGATAGCAATTTATGCAAATCCTTTTCTCTACAACATTTTACCTTTTGACAATAGGCAACCAAGCAGATGACACAGCTACAGACAAGAGGGTTTTGAAGACCAATTTAAAATCTGAGATACCACATTTTTCTCAAAAGCTTTTCTAAGGATAAGATAAGAGTGTAATCCCTTAGTTTGGTGCAAATGTTTTAAGACTTTGTGTTTCTAAAATCCAATTTGAATTAGCCTTGAAATTCAAAGCTGTTTATGTCTACTGAACCAAAAGCCACTGTGTGATGCATATAATAGAAAGTTTTGTACAGTCGCAGTACTCCTCCCCTTCTGGCACTGGTCTACAGTATTTGCCAGGAAAATCATCCAAAGGCAAAATGTTGTTACTTCAGAAAAATTATTTTAAAAAGCTAGTCCCTTTGCAGCAAAAGACTTGCAACACTTTCTTTTCCTTAGGCTTCTCTAGTTTTATAATTTATTAGGAACTCTTGCCACCAAATATGCTTAGGATAAACTTGACATTTTGTGTAAAGTTATTTCCAATAGCATGTTGTATAAAATGCTTCTTGATATTCATAACACCTTGCACAAGTGTGTGCATCCTTGGGAATTGACACTTCGGGAATTTGCCATGCTGACGTGACTTTTGAGAGGAGGGTCCATCAGATAATGAGATGTTGACTTGTTCTCATTTCAAATCATGCATTATTTAAGAAATGAGAGGAAAAGGTTGGACAAATGTCATGAATTCCTTCACTCCCAACCAGCCTGCCTATACTGTCGCCTGAGGTAGGCTTCTTTACCAAAGTTTGCATACTTTCGGAATCTATCGTGAATTGCTTTCAAAAATTCTGATAACTTCAGGTGGTGGAGTAAGTTGCCTCTTTGTGACTTAGATTATTCCTTTAGATACAACACATATTTAATGAGGTGTATCCTGCTTTGGCCTTAACTCACTGATGTGCTGAGAATAACAGGGACATGATTCACAAGCTCTATTTCTGAAAGTAACTTTCTTCTACTCGTTATTAAAAAAATCTCACTGTTATGGCAACTAATTTAGTAACTAAATAGCTTAATAATATCTGAGAAATTCACCATGCAGATTATTCATTCAGTGTGTGGGAGAGTTTGCATATCTAGTAGATAAACCATAAAACTAGCACAATGACCAGGGAAATAAGGAGGTGCATGTAAGGAGACCAAAGAGGATTAAGACACATATCTATCAGGAAACATAGAAAATCAGGAGATCTGGATAGGAATTAAACCCCTGAACATTATTCTGTTAGTAGTTTTTATCCACCAGCCAGTTTTAAAGAAGAAGAAAACAGCAGTAGTTAGAGGCAATGGCCAATGCCTTACCTTCTGTCCTGTAGATCACCAAGGACATGGAACAACCAGATTCAATTTCCATGCTTAAAGAATTATACTGACATATCCGGTCTCCTGGAATTTGTTGTAACTCACCAGCACATTGTCCGATGCTTTCTTTGAAACTCTTCTATGAAGTTGTTGCATTGTACATGGAATAATTAAATATTTGTTGGTCTAGTAGGGGACAACATCATAAAATCATAGATTCATGGAATTATTTGGGTTGAAAGGCACCTTTAAAGATTGTCTAGTTACAACCCTCCCTGCCATGGGCAGGGACACCTTCCACTGGACCAGGTTGCTCAAAGCCCCATTCAACCTGGCCTTGAACTCTTCCAGGGATGGGGAATCCACAACTTCTGTGGGCAACTCATTCCAGTGTCTCATCATCCTCATCATAAAAACTTTTATTTCCTATATTCTATGTAAATCTACCCTCTTTTAGTTTACAACCATTAGCCCTTGTCCTATCACTAGTTCCTTTCCCCATCTTTCTTAAGTGTCCCTTTTAAGTATTGAAAGGCTACAGTAAGATCTTCCCAAAGGTTTCTATTCTCCAGGTTAAAAAAAAAAAAAAACAACCAACAAAACAAACAAAAAACAAAACAAACTCTCAGTCCTTCTTCATAGGAGAGGGACTCCAACCCCCTGATCTGTATGTGTCCATTGCTAAACAAGTGTACAGGTGACTAGACCTATATAAGGTAGAAGGAAACTGTAGCAGTGTCTTTGACAGCTTTTGTAGTATCTTTGTTGTTTCAAAGTAGTTTTCATTTATTTTAGCATTGATGACAATGTAGACCCTAGGTTGCACCAAATCCCTTTTAAAAGTTGCAAAAATCCTCCTGGCAGAGTATAATGAACACACCTGCCATCTGCTTCCTACATCTGTAGGTGATATATATTCAAGGGCTAGTACCTGATACAGCTACTTTGGATTAAACTGCAGAGATGACCTAAAAACGGATGTCTTAACAAAAGAGACACTTAAAGCAAATGGATAATCAACAAAGCTTTATTTACAGGCTATTAGGCTGTTATATTAATGTTTTACATATCTGGCTTTTTGTCTCATTTATCTGTGCCTGAGTGGGAAAAAATCCATAACAAGTGTAGCTTCCTAATGAAAATAATATGAACAAGAAAAAAAAATCTTCTTAGCTTTAAAAGTAAATGTCACAATCTAAGTTAAAGGTAGTCTTTTGATACTGTTTGTGAGACCAACATCTTATTGAATTACCTTTGTGCTACTTTTCCACTCTCTAAACCCCACTCTTCAAAGCTTTGCAGCTGTGCATTGCTCTGTGAATAGGCTTATGGATGCTATGAACTCTTAACAAAAAATCCATTATAATGATACTTTGCTGTTTCAGGGATATTCACTGTATAACAATCCTAATGGTTCTGGTGAAGTAATAGGTATGGAAATGCTGGGTAGAAGATAGCTTCTCCCTACTTGAGTTGCTGTATGAAAGGTTCTGGCTCCAGTATTGATGATCTAACCACCTGCAGCACTTAAACTTGCTTTTTACTTTTGTCCCCAGCAGTAGTCCCATTGCATTCAGTAGGACTGCATACATGATTAATCTGATCAAGGTCTAATTAGTGGAAGAAGTGCAGCCGTTGGTGCTGCAGACAGAAGGCTGTACCCTGAGCCTCTCTTCCAGACACATTTTTAACCCCTGTACCTTTACCCATGTGCCCACACAGGCATGAGCTACATGCAGAATGTTATTCTGAACAAGCTTTTTAATCCAGATGTAAAATAGTTTCATAGTTTGCAGCCTCTGGAGAATCAGGCTAAAACTATCCATTTTGATTCTGGACTATTTCAGAGGTCTAATCAGGAGCATTTGGGGAATCAGAGATCCCTTTCAAGGGGAAGGTAGCAAGTGAATATTTGTTTGTTCTGCTTCTAAAACAACAAGAACATCTTCAGTCAGCAGCTAAGGGCTAAATTTCTCCATGAAGTGATTAAAGAGTGAAGCTGCTCTGGCTCTGTGTGGAATCACTGGAGAAAGAACAAGATATGTCTCCTAAAAACACTCCAGCCCAGAGCCAGGGCACACTCGTTACTTCCTGTAGCTCAAACAGCCTACAGAAACTAATCACCCAATTTAACCAGCCAGGGAAGGTGCCTCAGGTTGGATAATCTCAATCGTTCATGTCTTTTGCTGCTAAGCTCCATTACAGATGCACACTGGTGGTAATGATTGTTTGCAATGTTTAGCACTGCATGTTTTGCAGAATAAAAAGCAGTGATTGAGCATTGGGATCTTTGGGTTTTTGGTAAAATAGTCACAGTCTGATGTGCCAAAGATGCTTTTGTCTCATTTCCTAACGTGACAGGGGTATAAAAGGCATTTAAGTTCTAGGGGACTTATCGAATGAATATTTTAAAGGTGTATTTTTCCTGTAGAAACTGTTAGTGTTTAAAAAAATATTCCCACCCAAATTTTGATTATCAAACTCTGAATTATCATGTAGATATTAATTAGTTGAAGTAGGTAAGCACTGGGAGTAAAATGGAGAACTGGCTAATGGAACAACTGGGAAGGAGGCGAGTTGACTGATGAAGTTTAATAGTACAAGTATAAGTAATATGAGTAACTACACTGAGATTGACTCCATAAATCATTCTGCTCATGAAAGTGCTGGTGAGTCCTCAAAGCATTGTGAGTTTTTGTGGGCACTGAAAAGACATACTGGGTGAATATTCATGGTTCAGTGTTGACAGTGACTTTCCTTCGAACATTTGAAAAATTTCACTCATTTGGTCAGGACAGGGAACATAATACTGTGTTAATTAAATGCCCAACTAAATGACACAAGTCACAAGTATGTAATAATTAAAAGGAAAAGTTCACATAATAGTTCAGATAAAAATTTTTCAGATTCTGAATATTTGGCAAATATTTATGAATTATAAATGAACAGCTAGAAAATTAATTATTGACTTGTGAATTATTTACTAACCAGAACAGATGTTAAAGTTCTGCATTATTTATTATGATGCATTTATTTCGGTGCTGAATATAATCTATGAAAATAATAGTGATATTATAACTGTATTATTTAAACAGTTGTAATTATTATCCCTATTTAACAAGGGAGTCAACTATAAAACACAGGGAGGGAGATTTTCAAAGGACTCAAGGGGTGGGGGTTCCACAAGTCTAATAAAAATTAATGAGAGTTGCACTTCTTAATCCCTCAGGTGCTTATGAAAAATCTTCCATAGGGAGGTTAAATTGCATGCCCAGGAGAAGTCAAGAGCTAGTAATAGAGCCTGAGAGTTCTGGTCCCTACTTAAATTTGCTACTGGTTATATGTAATGTCTTCTCCCTTTTGGGGCTGGATATTTCTTTTCATGATACTGGAATGTAAAAGTCATTAGATACCAGGCTTTCCTAACTAGGCCAAGCAGTTCATCCCTCTGATCAGCCTGCAAATGATAAATTTGTTGTTCAGGTATTCATATATTTGGGGTTTTCCAACCAATTATTATCTCTTAATTACTTCTTTTTCTCCCCAAGACTACATTGAAACAGGAGATTGTTCTTGTGCCACTTTTTAATGAAGGTAACGATCCCTTAGCAGCCATCTTGTTAAACTCTAAATTTTTCATCTTATGGGTAGAGTTGAGAGAAATTGTCTGACTTTGCATATCCATGGCATATAAGATCCTAGGAAGACCACAAAATTGCAGTTTTGGCACTACAATGATACAAGTAATCTTTGAGACATTCTAAAGACCAGTTAGAACCCTCACATACAAAACCCTCCCAAGAAAAAAATGGTTTTTGTCTCTTATCATTCTGGTTTTGGCATATTTCACAAAGCCACCTTTGTTTATTCCTGCTTTGTGGCACTTGTTACAGGAATCTGTCTGAACATCTGTCTATCAGCTGTGATATTGAAATTAACTGCATTGTGTCCCTCTTGCTTACTGTTCATCCAGGGTAAAAATACTTGAAAAAATACTTGGACATCTTGCTTAATTTAATTTTATTTTTTCCATGCCTGGTCTAATTTTCAAATTCCTATTAGCAGTCTTGTATCAAAGTCTTGCAGTGAGCTTGGAGATCTGACCCGTAGTCAGTGAGTTCTTGTTACTTCTGTTATCTGGCAATCCATGGAGTCTGGACTTAGGTCTCTTTTGGTGGTCCCAAAGGAGAGCCACGCTTTCTTCAAAATGCATTGCCACCTGTGAACGCCCACCTATAACTTTTCAACTTGGGCTATAAAAAAAAAAATATAAAAAATGGCTATGGTAGCACAATAAAACCTGTTTCCCTGATTTTTTTTTTCTGGTTTGTATTCAGCTGTGTAGGGAAACAGATGTTACAATCTTTGCAATTTATACAGTAACTTTTGGCTAAAAACTTGAATGCAACTTACAAATTTTAATGAATTGAGCTCTACAACAGCCTTGTGAGGGATTGAAGTTATGCTATGTCCATTTTACAAACAAGGAAACTCAGGAACTGATAAATGTAATAACTTGAGAAAGATTATAAGAAGTGTCATGGGCAGACATGGGGAAAAAAACTAGAAACTTTGTGTCCACTGATCAGTTCACCTTCCAAAGGTGCAAAAACATATGGAAATCTGTAGAACAAAATGCTTGGCTGTCATTGTTAGCTCTGGAGGGCTTTTTATGCTGCTCTGATGAGATCTGGCTTGATTCTGAAGATGGAAATCACTCTGTCCTCTTCCCATTCATCCTTTCATCTCCATCTGACCTGATGTGTGCCAACAAAATATTTTAGTTTGAAAAGGAGATGATAATGTATGAAAAGAAATATTTTAATTTGGAGATGAGCATCACAGAGTATTCAGAGAGGGCTGATAAACCCTGTAGTTACGGGAGGTGTGGGTTGTCCCACACTCCTGGAGTAGATGCACTGGTACCAACCCCATTCATGGATTTGTTATTCCAACTTGTGAGATGGTTTTGTGCCAACGAGATTTTTCTTGTGTGGCCAGGCCATAAGAGGATGAATAGGGCTTTCCATGAAGGTGTCTTGACCTGACCCCAGACTGTCATCTTGATTTCTACTTCTGGAGTCCCAACCAGCCCATAAAATCCACAGTTCCCCTCCTACCTGTCTAAATCAGCCCAGCTAGCAGCTCTAGCCTATGCCTACCATCAAAAACCTATGATACCAACTATGTTAAAATCCTCCAGGCTTTAAAATAAGCCTGTGGTTGTTGTTGTTGTGCTGATGAGGCAAATGTAAATAAAATGTTCACATCTTTCATTTTTTTTCCAGAGGTCTCAGTAATCCTTCTTAAAGTCAGTTGTTTAAAAAGAAAAAAAAAATCAAGTGGAGGCCAATTCTTATTGAAATGAGATGCATAAATCATTCTGCCAGGACAAGTTGTTCAGATCTGATCATCACCAAAAAAATAATAATAATCTGCTATATAGAAATTAGTGTGAGCACACATTTTCTACTGTGAGGGGCGAAAGTGATCTATAACAAGAAAAAATACTCTGCTGGGATCCTTTTTAATAAAGAAAAGCAGCAAGCCACTGGAGAGGTGGTAAAGTCAAAGCATATCTTAGTCACAGGGTTTATAACTGAATTCCAATAAAAGAGATGTTAAAGTATGGTTTGGTGTTCCTGTAAGTAAAATCCGCTGCACCACACATATTCCATAACCATTTAGAGTTTTGCTGACAAACAGATTGATATTAATATTTTAAATTAACATATGAGTGCTTGATTTTCCTCAATGATGAATAATCCAGCAGTTCTGTAGATGATGAATGTCCCTACTCTAAGAAGCTTGAGAGCTGACACTCTGAGGAAAATGCATAATGCAAGTGCTGCCCTGAAACCTGGGGCTGAATTCAGTGCAGGGTTTGGGAGCCTGCAGTGAGAATTTTCCATATCCAAAACTGCAGCCCAGCTGCCCTCACTTCCCTCTCCTCCAGTTTCTGCCTGTCATTACACATCTCTCTATATGATCGTGAAGGTCTTGTAGCATTTGTGTTTGGTGTCTTCAGTGGTCACATGCAGACCCTGCCTGGGGCCCTGGGCTTTGCCCGGCACACACCGTGCTTTGGGAGGGTTTGTCTGTGGTGCTCCAGAGCACAGCACCCACGCTCAATCATTTATAAGAAAACAACAAGTTTTATAACTCCACCAGCTGCAATTATTGGTGTCATCCTCATCTGGTCTCCCTGCAGGTTTGCCCTGTGGTGGTCATGCAATGTCTCTGCAGGGAGCTGGTGATGGGCTCCGGCACTCGGGCACGGCCAGTTCTGTGTGTGAGAGCTTGCAGATGTGCTAAGGCACAAGCTCTCCCCACCCCACCTTTACACAGTTTGCAGTGCACGAGTCTCAGCATGTGACAAAAAGTCAGTTCGGGGTCTGGGCATGGGCTGAGAGCAGCTTTTAGAGAAACAGAGGACGGCGCCGAGGTGATGCTTTGCTTCTCTGCTCTAAGTGCCTCGATGAGCAGGGAGAAGGAGCGGGCTGGAGGCTGCAGACTCTGCCTTCAGCCCTGCTGTCTCCCATGTTCAGCGCCGCGTTAATCTTGGCTGGGCGAGTTCCTGGAAGTCGTGACTCCCCTCCCTGCGAGCAGCATCACGTCTGCTTCCAGCAACCTTCTCTCGCTCCTGAAAAAAGGCACCGCTCCAGTATCTAAGGAGCCCTTCCCCAGCAAAACACCGTAAGGGAGCAGGAAGGCAGGAATGCCCCTCGGCTCTGAGCGCGCAGGGGGGGAGCAGCAGCATCGCTCCGCAGCCCTGCCATTAGCGGTGACCCGCTGATGCCGGGCAGCAGCTGATGTGCCGGCTCTGTTTCCTTAGCATGCACCTGAGGGACGCAGTCACTCAGCCTGTTTTCTCCAAACGGGGAGTTCACCCCTCGAAAATGATGATTTGTAATTGTAGCCCTAAACCATACACTGTAACTGTGAAATAGAACAGACGGCTGATTTGTTCTCCCATAAGAAGCGCTTCGGATTTATTCCGTTTCTTAGCCACTGGAATGCAATTTATAACACTCTTGTTTTCTAGCTCTTGATTACAATTAGGTCCAGCTCTGTGGCCAAATGTAGAGTTTATTTTGTTTAACATGCATTTTGATAAATGTGTTAACAAATTGCAATCAAAACTGTATTTTGTTAATACACTTTCAGAAATTCTCTTTCCCCTCCTTAGCACAAGTCATCAGCAATACATAAACAGGACTAAAACCTAACTTTTGGATCTCTTCATTAGTATTGTAGTAGGGTGTAAAGCTACAGAGCCTTTCATAGTCTTAGATCCATAGTCTTCTCCTTAAACTCTGTTCTGCACAGTTAGGGCTCTGTAGGAAACCCACAGAAAGATAGCAACTTAAAAATAAATAATGATCTTGATGATCTGTTTGTTTGGTTTTCTGCTCATTGTCCTTCAGGCAGATGAATTGCCTTTTAAAATCTAAAATTTTAAAATGGAGAGGTTGTTTCAAAGATATAAGTGGTGAGAAAGAATGCAAAGAGAAATTAGAAACTGGTTTGATATTCTATTAGAAACTGTCCGTAAGGGCCAAGAGAGCTTGTTCCTAAGCATCTCCCCTGTACTGCTTCATCAGCTGAAGTAACATGGGCTTTGGAGTAAACACTTTGACAGAACCAAAGAGCTACCAAGGAAACTGGATAATATACTGTATTTTAGCTCAGCTCTGCATTTATTGCAAGTAACCAAGTGCAACCAGGATATTTCTTGTAAAAGAGCCCAGTTGTAACCAGGAGTCCTACTGAAAAAAGTGCCAGATCAAATGGCTGGGATGAGAAGTAATTTGCAATGTTATTTCATCTCTTGTTTCCATGCAGATGAATGCTCAAACTCAGGAATAGTGTTCAGGATTCACAGGTTGTCCCCCATGGATAAGACAGGAGAGCGCTGGTCTTCTTCCTGAGACATTTCTCATTTTGAGGGACTACTCACTCAGCATAACCCTAATTAAAAGTAGAAGGGGGCTCTCTACAAAGAAGCTTGATGTTCTTATTTTAATGCACTTGTGTGGTATTCCTATGCTGAAGGAGTGGTGATTCTATACAGGTGGGGAGGAATCAATACACAGCCACTCTTCTGCCTCTTTGATGCAGGAGAAAGCTCGAGGACCTGCCTAACCCAGCCCTGAGGCTGACTGAAAACTGCAGAGTCACAAAGCAACTGGAGTGGGCCAAGCTTCAACTTGTGTGAGATAAACTGATGCAGAAAGATAGCATTTTTCATTGTTGTACATATGATAGTCATGTTTCCAAACCCTGTATTTTCAAAATTGCTTAATTGTCATATAATGGTAATCATGGTTGTTATACCACTTTATGTTATGTCTAGGGGAAAAAAGGAGTAGGAAATTTGTTCTGCATGAAACTACCACATTGAGGTATACAGCAGACACATCAGCTCGTGTCTACAATAATTTACCCACTGACTGCATCTTAAATTTCATATCTGCTCTATCATACTCTTAATTAAGCCCTAAGTAATTTAAACCTTTGAGGTGGACTACTGTTTTATTTCCAGCAGTGGTGCATGGAAGTGTGATTCATACATGTGAATAAAAATAGATTAGGACAGACCTTCCCCAGTGTAAACTGTTACAGCTCCAACAACTTGTGTTTCAGAGAGAGGACAGGAGAAGTGGCATACAGATTTTAGGGCAAGGCATGTTTTGCATATATGGCAAAAGGGGCTTCAGGACTTTGTGTTGGTTCCACTTCATATTTGTTCCTATCTAAAGGCAGATGAATGAGGAAGTGAATACAGAGAAATTCTTAGAACAGAGAAAGTAAATACATCCTGCTGAAGAAACAAGGTGACGAGGGCTACTGAAGAAACTAGCACCTCCCTTCAGCAAATTTCTCACTTCACACAGAAATAGCCCATGCTCAGATGTGTGGTCAGTGGGGAGCTCTCTGCCAGGGCAGCTTCAGCACGTTAATCACCCAGTTTTGATATCCAGATGCAAAGCCCAACTCTCATGGGCACCCCAGAATGTTATGGCACTGAGTCTATAAACGAGTAAATGTGTTTTGCTGATCCAGATAATGTTGAACAACTTGGTTTTGAAACAAACAGATCTATTGCTATTTGAAACTCCTTCTGTGGCACTGAACAGAAACATAATTACCAAAGATTTAAAATCAACTTCCAGCTGAAAACACAATATGCTTGTGTTTCCTAACTAAACCTTTCCCTGCAGTCATGCTGGCAATGGTATCTTCTGCCTCTTGATAGATGCCTATTGAGATGCTAGAAACCTTTCATCAGTGTGGCTGGGGTACAGTTTGGGGTAAACGTGAGAAAGTGACTCCTTATGAAATTGGTGCTGGTGAAAAATAGTATCTAAATGTAAATGATATCTAAATATTTCCAAACCCTGTCCTTTCATTTTAGAAGTAGTAATAAATTAAATCAGGAGCAAGATACCAGAGATAATTCAGTTACAGCTGTATTATGCAATGACCTTCCTGGTTTTAGGATGAAGATGCTACTAGTGTTTATCTTTCTGAAATTTATACTCAAAATCCCTAAGTTGATTTAAAATGTGAGATAACTTCCAGACTGTTTCTCTGATGGTGTCTTCTACATACATCTGTCATGATGCTGTACTGCTCCTCACCTTCACATAATCTCTGTTCATTCCTTGGGTTTATTCTCTTTTTCCATGTCATACGGTTGAAGTGGGAACAGAAAACACAATTCTAACAGTAAAAAAACCCCAACACCTAAAAATATATTTTGATTATCAGGCTATGATGATTATATAAATTAATAAGTAGGTAGTGGCAACTTCTGCCTGAATATGAGGAAGAACTTTACTGTGCAGATGACTGAGCACTGGAACAGGTTGCTCAGAGAGGCTGTGGAGTCTCCTTCTGTGGAGATATTCAAAAGCTCTGTGGACACAATCCTGAGTAATATGCTGCAGCATAACCTGCCTAACTCCCTTGGACCCTTCCAACCTTCCCCATCTTGTAATTCTGTGTAAAGAAAAAAAAAATATGTTTGAAGCATTTTTGACAAATATAAATACTCAGCAGAAACTAAAAAATTTTGTTTGGTGCTTTTTCTTCACTGTATTTTTTCCTTTCTATCTGTCCTTCAATGGTTTTTGTTTTTTTTTCTCTGAGTAAGGGAGAGAAAAATGGAAAACAAAGTTAAAAAAAGGTAGGAAATAGGACTAAGCAAAAAGAGAATTACTTTACCACTAAAAAATCAGAAGTGAATTTCTGATTCCCTACATTAAGAAAATGAAAGAAATGAAAGATTTTTTTTTATAAGAGCCTGAAGAACAAAAAAATAGTTCAATTTTGTTGTTTTTCCTCATTTTCAGGTTGGCTCTACTACAAAGAAAATGAGAAAACTGTCATTATTATCATTAATCTGGTTCCATTCAGCCATGCTGTTTATCTACAGCAGAGCCAGTAATGCAAAGGGAAGGCACAATGCCTTTATATTATTATCTCCTCTAAATATGCAAGAGTTTATGAATAAACTATTTATCAGCTTTCTTTATGACCAGTTCTGAATTTTCTTTAAATTTACATTATTATTACTTGCAGAGAACCTTTCACTTTGACTCCAGCATATTTTCTTCTACTCTCATATGATCAAAGTGTCTAATGCAGAAGGACCTTCTTCTACTCTGCCAAAATCTGTCAGAGTTTTCTAGCTATGCCCCAGAAGGAGGATGGAGTAGAATAGTATGTGAGATCAATGTTATGCTACCAGTTGGTACAAAGAAATGAAAATTAACTGATACAGCAGAGTACCATAGCCTCAATTAGTTTATCTTAGGAAATTTCTCAATTTAAAATTTTCTTACTTTAAGATACAACATTAAAATTCTCTCTGTGTGTGGAGAATGTCTGCACTGTGTCTCATTTCATACATTTTTCTTTCCATTCATCTTGTCTACTACCATGTAAATATGTTTTCAAAGTTATTCTTCCTTTCCGAGGAGCTTTTGCTGGCATTTCTCACATTTTTTGTGTTTTGTCACTCTTCATTTTTGTTCTCTCCTTCCTCAATCAGGTGTTTGAACAAGAGACTCAAGTTTTCTCTGGGGATGTAAGGTAGAACAAAATAAAATCAAAAGTTGGTCATGTCATGATATACATTTATTGAGACAAAAACATCTTTATCCTAAAAGAGTGTATGTTTATAGATATATTTTTATACTAATGACTCACTGGATGTGTTGCAGTTTTTAATGGTGCATGAGTAATGCCTGGGAGTCTGTAGTTAAATGTGAGGGAAATCTTGACATTTTTAAAGGGAATTCTCTGGTGTTGTCTCTATGGTAACTTTTCTAAAGGGATGATATTTTTTCTGTTGATTTTTAATTGTGATCAACAGTAGAGTAACTAAAATACTGAACGTAAAAGAAAAGAAATTATATTTGTTATGAGTCCTTTCAGACCAGCAGGAGCCCAAGGTACGGATTACACTTTACTTAGCCCTTAACTGGGCGCCTAAAGGACTTTCTGTGGTTCATGGACTTGACTTGGGGTTTTGGAAGCAAGGAAGCAGGTGAAAAACACAACATGGGTCAGGGAACATAGACAGTGCGGTTACAGCAAAGTAGTCCCCAGCAGTGCCAGATCAAATGTTTGGCTTAGTGAAGCAGAAGACATGATAATCAATCCTAAAGCTTTACTTAGCCAAAGAAACAAAACTATTAAAAATAGTGAATTAAAGATAAGGACATAGGAAAATGACCTTAAAGAATGTCTTCACATGATCTTTTCTCAACAGCATCTTCTCAACTTCCTCAAAGAGCTGCACAGCTGATGTTTCTATTAATCATAGTTATAACTCCAAAAGCTTCTGGTACATATATGTTTTAAAACAATGCAATACTTTCAGGCATAGTTTTCTTTTACCTGTGAAGTCAGGCTCTAGTGTGCTTTTTTCCTACGAGCAAGGCTAGGTAGTAGGAAAAGATGTAAGCTTTGATCCTGGCACACATTTCCTGGCCTCTGAGGTGCTTGTGGAGGAGTTACACTTTCATGCACAAAACAATTGATCCGGGCACTAAACCTGTAGCTCTTCCTTGGGGATGTTAAAAATCCATGCTGAGATCTTCACAGTGCCTTCAGGAGCTCTGGGGGCAGGACCAGAGGGAGGCTGGAAGGACTTCCAGAGGAAGTTTTTCCATAAGTACTGTTTCTCATTAATTTCCTTGAATTCACAAGGAAATTTAACATGTAAACCTTAGGAACAGCTATGCTGGAGACTATCTAATTCATTGTGGAAAAGTAGATTCCATAGGTAGCTTTAGATGGTAAACCCCAAAATTTTCCTGAGCTCTGTTTGAAAGGGCTGCATCATTAGCATTACTGACAATTTAAAATTTGATCTTGATTAAGAGAAATCTTGGAGATTTATTGGAAAACTTTTTTCTACAAAGTTTTCATACACAGAGTGAGTGATTAAACGGAGGGAACAGGCAAGGAGGTCTTTCTTGCAAAAGACTGAGCAAATCACAAAAAGAAAAAGTGATAAACAGAAGATCTTTTCAGAAGCTCTGACTTTCCTTCTGCAATTAGCTTTGCATGAGAGGCTTCTCAGTGCGCATTTTATCTGGCATGACCCAACCACTCTTTGCCCTTCTAAAACTCTGACAAAGTTAGGGGAATAGAGTGATTGACGTGCAGATGTAGCTCTCGGTGTCACTTGTAAGACCACTGTTAAAGGTGAAAGCTTCTGTCCATATAAATCAGCACCATTTGTCTTCTTCTTCCATTTAAAAAATTGAGACTTCAGTACTAATTGCTTCAAGCACCAAGTGTCTGAGAACAGGAAAAAGCTCAGGGACCATACCTACATTGACTGTAAATTGACATGCCTGCTTCAGTAAAGCAGTGACTCTAAAGTCTTACTGGTTTAAATGGAATCTTAAACCTATGGAACTTTGTTCTGAAATTAATTGAAAAAACCTACTTGGTGTGTGTGTGTGTGTGCGTGACTCATTACATGGAAAACATAGGATAAGTGCTTTTTCAACAACCTTTCTGATTTTATATGTAATGTGAAGCTATGAATTTAAAGCACGTATTTTTAAAATGACTGTGTGATACATTCATTTTAGCATGCTATCACACATGATTATTTATCTAGGTTTTACTGCTTGTGGTTGCATAAACCAATGCAGTCACCCTCCTGTTTCTGCAGCCAGAAAAGGCAAAATTTTTCAGTGTTCTCAAATGCTTGTATGACTCAGAGAAGAAAGGGACTTTTTGCAAGTTATCTGGTCTCTATCCTCCTTTCTTTAAGTGTAAGAGTCTTCTTTCTCTTTTTGGTAAGTGTTAATACTTTCAGGATTCTAGTTATATTACAAATGTCACATACATAGTTCCCACTTGCTTTACTGGCCAAGGGCCTTCTTCCAGTGATGGGGCATTTGTCTTTTCTTCAGTAGGAGTAGAAAAAGAGGAAAACCCTGGTAAATTGCATTCTAAAATAGGGAATTGGGGTGGGAGTGGGAGTGGTGTCTTTATTAGATACGGTGTAAGCAGAAGAATTTTACTGGGTGCCTGCCATCTTTGCCAAATTATCCATTAAAGCCCAGTTCCAGGACCGGTATTACTGGTGGTATCACTAATGCTGCTCACCACATAAAAGCAAGACCCTTATCAAGGATGCTAAAGCAGTGGTAGCAGCGACTAGAAATCTTAAATAAAGTGGAGCACTACAGGTACATGAACTTTAGTTGGTCAGGCAGTGCTCTACAGTTCTGACTTCCCTTAAAACTTTGTATACCAGTTGAAATACTGTCTCCATATGTTTTCATAGAAGGCGTTGCTGAATATTCCACAGAGATGGTCTTTCTCTGCAGTCAGAAATGAAAGGGAAAACTCAGTGGGACTGTATGAAGCACGTAAGAACTTTGTGAGCCATCTGCTTCAGAACTTTAAACTATTTATAAAAGCATTTTATTATTTTAAATTTATAATGAAAACAATTTAAGGCTAATAAAAATGTTCTAACATCAGATTGAGGTAGGTTGGAAGTGAATTTCGATCAATATAATGAAGGACAATTTTCTAACGTAATCTATGTTTGTCCTGAGGCTACCAGTATTAGAAGATAAGATAGAAAGTGCAATATCTGTATCAAAGGCAGAGAAAACACATCTTGATTTCAGATCTTCTACAGATTTGCAGCACTGGCTACTATTCTGAAAATACTTTTTCATATATAAACTGTACTAATTTGTTTTCCTCTCAGGAAAGAAGAAATAAACAACTTTTTCATGACAATATTAAAATAACAAACTAACCTGCTAAGGCTGCAGTAGGGAAAACTGATGCCTAACAGTTCTCTGAATGTTAGGCATGCACAGTACTGATGTGTAAAAGAAGTCCGTCATTTCAATGACAACCAGATTTTGTCATAACAAGATCACAGTGTAAAATCATACATTTTTGATAATGTTTTACCACTAAACGGGTTTTGAGTTGGCATTTTTATAGAAACTTCTTAATCAGGCTTTTGTAATAACACTATTTAGTCTCATGTTAAAACTTAAATTAATATTTTATCCATATTCTGTGAACATAAACCTAATCATAGTGGAATTAAAGTTTCAATATTGCATTTATTTTATTGTGAAATACCAATTTACATAAAGTCCAACCCTGAAAACATTTACTACTGTGCTCCAGTCGCTATTCTGATTAGTTCTGTTGATTTATATTTAATTTCTTAGAATGCAGTGGGCTGAATTGGGCCCTACATTACAAAGTGCCTCCACATGTTCTGTATAAAGGACATTTTTCAAAACACCTGCTGTGATTCCTAAGGTATTTTGAAACTTTGTCTCCATTATTCAGTTTTCCTTCTGCTGGTGCTGCTGCTCAAATATTTGAATGATAGATTACTGAATTAGGTAGAATGACACCTTTTATTTTCTGACGTAAGTGCCATTGTCTTGACCTATGCTTTATCTCAAGAAAGAGGTGCACCTGCAAATCTAGAACATGTCAGTTTTAATTAAATTAAATATTAAAAATGCAATTAATCCACTTGTAATATTTTGTCTGTGGATCAGAAAGCATCACAGGCAAGTGAATCAGAGAGATCTAACAGGATTTTTTTTAACTTACTTGGGAAAATGTAATAAAGTAAAACCTTCATTTGTTTAAAAATGTCTATAAATGCATCCAGTTTTATCTCACTGATTACCTTTATAAGCAATACATTATCAGAGTGCCACTTTTACGGGACTACATCAGCCCCCTAGAAGGCTGAGCTGACCTTTTCAGACTGTTGGACCTCATTCACTAATGGGAACCCCAAACATTTCTGCATCTCTTTCATATTTAAAAACAAACAGTCAAAATGGCCAATGTGAACAGAGAACTAATCAATAGAAAAATTTGCATCTGAGTTTGTTTGATCTGATGAAGCATAGAACTATTTTATTTATTGAAACTGTATTAATGTAATTAAAATAAATGGAAAATGCACTCTTTACTTAATTAATATTTTAAGCTGTCTCTGAAGAATAGTATGCAGCTTGCATTTAGTTATCATTTTTAAACTGTAAGACAGATTAATTAGATTCAAATCTTAGCCAGAATTAAATAATTTTCTTAATAAAGCTAAGAGCTCTAGAATTTACTTGGAAGTAGAATGTGTCTGGTGTTGATCTTTACAGATGAGCATGAGAAGATAAGACATAAAATTCAGTGAAGTCTAGTAGTTAAAATCCACTGAGTCTACTTTAGATTATGGTCCTAGGTGTTCGTTTTATTTATAACTAAGGTGTGATGTTTTCAAGACATGGGGGTTCTGCCTCTTTCTTAACACATGTATTCCTAAAGCTAAGGTAATGTCAAAAAATATGGTGTAGGAGTTAATATTTAAAAATTACTTCTTTTTTTTTCATAGAAGGGAACGAAATTCAACTTTGATTTTAAGATTCACATGGACAAAAAATCTGTGGAAAGTCCTCTACAACATGTTTGTATCTGTATTTAAGGAACAAGGCTCCAAAGGATGTTAGGGAAACAAAACAACAAATAAAATTAAGTGATGTTTTAGCTTTATCATACATTCTTTAAAAGAATTAAAATCTATTTCATGCCATACATTGTACATGTATTTGCAGAAAGAAGTGGCTAAACTTAGCAGTGCAGTCAGATCTGTAGTCAGAAACCAAGGCAAAACGGTCAGTGTGGTTTTCAACACCCAGTTATGAAGAACAGATTTTTAGGGAGTCCTGACAAACATTGCTGGTTCTTAGAAAAGGGTTTTGTTCTGTGCAAACTGGAAATATGTTTCAGCATCATTCTCATTGAAATTGCAAGATTTAGAATATTTTGAGTTTAGGCATAGTTCAAATACAGCTCTTGAATTTGGATGAATGTTAATGCGAATCTTCAAAATACCGGTATTTTTAGATGTGCTAAACCCAAAGAAACTGTCTCAAAGTCATTTGTACTTTCAATGTCAACCCTTTTCCAGGAAAAAGACATGAAACTTTCTAGAAATTCGATAATGAAATCCTGCTCCTATCAGGCTTTTTGTTTTCCCATTTGTAAATTAATTAAATCATATGAAAAAAATTATCAGGTATCAGTAAGTCAATTCAACAATAAGGACTGTGAGTAACAGTGCTCTGAGTACTTTAAAAACAGTATTTAAATTTAAAATTAGTAAATTATTGAAAATTATTTCTTCTATATGGCAACACCTTCCGCATTTTTAATGAATAGCATATTTCAACAATCTATGTTTAAGTAATTTCTCCCTCTGACATAAGTCTCACAGATATTTGCCATCACTTCAGAGGTCATATTTAGCACTTCATAAAAGTAATGAAAACTACAAGAAACTGGAAAGTATTTTAAATTTCAGTACAAACTTCTCAAAATGTTACTGTTAAAAAAAATACAGATTTTAAGTAGTATTTTGCTGTCTCGATACTTGGTCCATCAAATTCCTGCTCAACCTGTTCAGTACCTGACAGTTCGGAAAAGATGCAATATTTGCCCAGGAAATGGTAATGAATATATTTGTAAACACGAAATACTAACTACAAAGCTAATGGACGTATTTATCAGTTTCAGACAGTTCATTAGAAGGATCAATATGCAAACACACATGTCCTTTTTAATGAAATCTCTTGGCGGGTTCATTCATCTTTCAACTTAAATAATACAGGTTAGTGAGCAAATTATGTATGCTATGGTTCTTACGGGGGCAGGAGGATTTCACAGGGGTGCTCTCAGGCTGACAAACTGACAAAGGAATACGAAGATACCATGCACTACAAACGTGGCTGATGAAATGTTTGAAGAAGCCAAGTTTTTGTTAATCTGTGGGAACGTGAAGGATTTTTCATGAGCAGAAGCCAGGCAGGAGGCGGGAGAGTGAGGAGTACCTCTTCTACCTGGAAACCTCCTGGTCGTAAAGGGTGGTGATGTAAAGAGCACCTTCCTCACCCTGGGATGGGAAGTCTGGGTGCGGGTGTGAGGTTAGTCGGGGTGAGCCCATGGCACAACCGCTCTGCGCTTTCCGAGTATGGCAGAACGACCCTGGACAGGTGATGGTGATGACATTTCGGTGCTGTCCTACAGGTTTAAGTGAAGTGTCGCTCTGGGGCGGGGCGGGGGGTTCCTCTCAGGTGGCCCTTTCCCTTCCGCTGAAAGGATGAATGCTGCCCGGGGGAAAAGGGGGAATGGAGTTGCTACACGGCGCTGCTGTAGTGTCCCCGGGCGGGCCACTGGGAGCCCGGGCCTCCCGCTCCCGTCGAGAAGGCAAAGCCCGCCGGGGCCGGGCAGGAGACAGTCAGCGGCCGTGCCCCCGACGGCTGCCGGGTCAGCGGAGTCGTGGGGAAGGGGCTGGCCGCCCTTCCCATCATATCCCGTCCCGTCCCGTCCCATCCCATCCCACTCCCGCACCCCGCCCCCTCCGCACCGTCCTGCCGCCACCGGGGCCGCTCCGCGGCTGCGGAAGGGGCGGGCGGAGCTGGGGGTCCCCTCGGAGGCGGGAGGTGTAGGGTGTGTGCAGCTTCCCCGGCTCAGCACAATTCTGTCCCGGAGAATCCGCCGGGGGAGGCCGGGACACAGAGCGGGGGCGGGCCGCCTGGGGAGGAGAAAGGGAAGGGAAAGGAAAAAGGGATAAGCGGAAAGGGAAAGGGAAAGGGAAAGG
>VWZF01006304.1:1058593-1081131 GCA_013396755.1 Sclerurus mexicanus | reverse complement strand
AGGGAAAGGGAAAGGGAAAGGGAAAGGGAAAGGGAAAGGGAAAGGACTGCCCGCCTCCACGGACAGAGCAGAGCCGGCTCTGCCCTGCCTGCCATCCCCGGTCGCAGTGGCAACGGGAAACAATGGGGAGAGGGAAGCAGGAGGGCGCTTCATCGGGGAGAACTGGAGGGACTGTCACCCGATAGCCCCTCTGCCGCTCCCCGCTCGCTCTTGTCCCGCTCCCGCAGCCGGGCCACTCTGTGGGCAGATGCTCTGGGAGTGCCCCACGGGGTGTTTGTTGGCGGCATGCAGTAATTTGGGGAAGATAGGGAAGACTCCGTTTCGTTTTAAGGGTCGATGCTGCCCAGGGCACCTGCGCGGAAACGTCTTTAACTGGGAGTCAGGGGTGCGGAGGGCCGGGCACAGCGCGGCCCCGCTCGCCCGCACCGGCTCTCAGCAGTGCCTGCCGCGATGTATCGAACTGGACTTCGCCACTGTCCCAGGGTTGGTCGCAGCGCACTCCTCCTTCCTAATTTCGTGTGTCATTTGGAAAACCAGGATGAGAGGGGAGAAAGTTTGGATCTCCTTTGCTTGGCAGAGTGGGCATATTTTTTTTACGGAGGAAAGTCTTTTCGGGAAGAAGCGTTGCGGGCTCCTTTGCTGTATTGTCATGCAAATGATATGTAGGTTTTCCTTGCTGTCCTTGTTTGATTTTATTTTTGACTTTCCATCATTGTTCTACCCTCCACTTCCATCTTGCAAGAGACACCAGAAAAAAAAAAAAAAAGGAAAAAAAGAAGAAAAAGCTGGGGGAGGGTGAGCGTAAAAAAATCAACCCAAAGAAAAAAAAAAAACCGCACATCCACAACAGAAACCCCAAACAGCTTTTCCAAATGAGTGACACAGCCCGTGTCCATTCATCGCCGCACTCCGGCGAAGGGTTTCTGCACAGCCCAGACCTCCTTAGCCAATTGCTGCCAGCAACATGTGGAGGGGAGGCATCGCTATAGCAACCGGTGGATGGGCCATGTGCGGCAGCCGGCAGGGGCTGCGAGCGGCCCGATNTCTCCGCGGAGCGGCGCGGGCGGCGGAGCGGGGGCCGCTTCGCCTCCGCATGGCAGCCAAAGCCCCGGGAGCCCCAGGGATGCCCCTGGATGCGGAGCCGTCGAACAGGCGCGGGGCCGAAGGGGCAGCGGGCCCTGCGGGGCGAGGACGTGCCCTGCCCGCGCCCCTCGGGCCACTCACGTCCCGGGACCCCGAGGACCGACCCCGGCGGCGGGTGCGCGCAGGGGCCGCGGAGCCGCATCCCAGGAGGGGCGCATCCGCGGAGCCCCATCCCCGGAGGGGGACGGCCTCGGAGCCCCATTCCCTGGCGGGGTCGGCCGCAGAGCCTCCCTGCGAGACGGGGCGGCTGCTCCGCTGACGGGTCCGCCGGCACTTGCCAGCGTTACCGAGAGCCGGCTCTCTTGCTGGCACTCGGCTGTAAGGGCGCCTTATCTAATCCCTAAATTATGTGCCTTCAGCATCAGCATTAGATCAGCGCTGGCGCTGCGGCTCGTGTTTCTCTTGCTTGCTGAAGACATTTGATTAAGCTCGGCTATCGCTGACGGTCCTCTTGGCTCGGGCTCTGACACTGTGACTTAGACCTGCCGAATCCCTCTGTTCCTCGTTTTCACTCTGGCTAACAAAGCCTGGGCTGCTGAGGAAACCTGCTTCCTGGTGCTTCCAGTCTGCCGCTTTCCCCTAACTGCTCCCGAGTCCTTAGAGACAGGAATCGAAGTTTCTTCACCTTGGTGTCTCCGCACCCTTCTCTTCTTGCTGCCACCCCAGAGTGTGCTGTGCGGCTTCGGGCAGGATGGGCTGTGCTCCTCCATCTCCGACTCACCTACCTCCTCCACAAGCACGGATGTGGCTGTCCGGTTTCCTGAGTCGTGTGTTGTTCCTACAGTGTCTCAGTGATGCTGTAGGCTTTTGTGCTTTACTCTTTATCTAATTGCTGACTTTAAAAAATACCCAGATCCTCAGGAAAATCTTGAAACTCACTGAATTTCCTCTTTCATAACCTTATTCCTTCCATGCCACAAACTTCTTCGGGGTACTTGGACATTTTGGCATTTCAGCATCATCTTGTAGTGGGATTCAGGATAATAGCTAAAATTTCTTGTAACTCTAACCAGAAACTTCACTTCTATTTGCCTTTAGGAAGCCAGAAGAGAATATCTACCACTGATCAAGGGATCTTTGAACTCACTGAATTCTTGATTGTATTCAGCCATTGTTCATGGTATTAATCCTACTAAAAGGTATAGAGACGCTCCAGAGTGCTTTGTGGTGTTGAAGGTTGCGGAAAGATCATTGTACCCCTACAGATGAATAGATCTGTGGCTCTTGCAGTGACCTTTCTCAGTGATTTGAATAAGCTGCAGTTCCCAGAAATCCATCTGCCTTTTGTGTTTGTCGATTTGTCTAATCTTTCCGACCCCTAAAAGAAGCAAAAAGTACCTTCCCATCCGATTTCATCCTCCTGAGTAAAAGCATTAAATTGACCTCGTTTCAGGTGATGAACTGACATTTGCTGAAAGTGATCCTGGCATCAGGCGAGCTTTCCCAGGGAGAGAAAGGGTGTGCAAAGGAGGAGGAAGAGGATAGCAGCCCCAGAAATCTGTTACTAACTCTAAAGATAGTACCTTAAAACACCAACAAGTAGCTTGGACCAAACAGCTTGGAAGTGCAGTGATGAACACAAGGAATGTTATATGCACAAAAGGTGAACACCCCCAGGCCCTGCTGCCCCAGCCTAACCTGACTGGTAGCACAAGGCAGGGGAGGAGACACATGAACCAAAACTGAGGGAGATGCCGCTTTCCCCTCTGTCTGCTTTCTTACTTTATTGAAAGGTAAAAAATCCCAGTAGCTTTTCTCGGGACAGACTAGGGTAGCCAGGCTCCTCCTGATCTGAAGTGTTTCTCTGGTTTTCTAGTAACCTATCAAAACTTAACCAGCAGAGTGTATCTCAACCTATGTCTCAGATAACCTCTGTAATAGGGAAATTACTAGAAGTGAATTTAAGTTTGTATTTATATAAATAAGCAGACATCCACTGATGTGTGCATATGTATATATATGAACACATATATATGTATATATGTATATATATATACACACACCCACACACATCCTTTTCCTCATGCTTTCTATATTAAGGAAATAACATGCATATTCTTTATGTTTTGTTTTAGTGTCAGTGGCTGTCACTGTTAACACAGAATCTTCTTTAGACAACAAGCAAACAAACAATGAACTAAAACTTAGTGAAGTTGATTTTTAAAAATAATGATTTTCTTGTAGAATTCTTTTCTTCTGCCTAGGTACTTTTTTCCCTTCTTGAATGGCATATTTGCAAGTACAATTTCATCTGCACAGAGGAACAATAGCTTTCAGTTGCACAAAGGATTTCTCCCACCCTGAATCCAAACCACAATGCCTCTTGCTCTGATAATAGCTTCTGAAAAGATTTTGTAATGCACAGAATTAATACATGATTATTTCCGCCTCACTTCTCTCATTTATTAGATTCTATAGTGAATTCCAAATTAAAAATAGCACCTCTTGAGTTTCTTAACGTTATAGTATTTTGAAACAAATCATATTCTTAAATTCCTCCCTTTGCCCATGTTTACTAAGAAATCTTCATTTTTTATTATTGCTCAGAACCACAACTCTGTAATGTAAATGTAAAAATCAAAGCATGCAAAAATGGCAAAAAATTATAATGTGGACTTGTTTTAAAACAAATTGTAGTGATTTTTCCTTTGCAAACTGGAAGACTGGTCAGGTGCAGTAACTGGCAAACTGGGTTTTAATTCAGGAATATATTTTTAAATTTATGAAATAAAACAAAACCTCAACTTCCGTTAGAGTCTTGCAAGGACCAGAATCATTCCCTGTGTCCTAAAGTAAATAATGAGGTGTAAGTCTGCTGAGGCATCTGAAAGGTGAGCTTCCACATTACTGCATGGGGAGCTCCCCTCTGCTCTCACAAAGACTTTCTTCCCACACTTCCAGCATAGGTGTGAGAACTTATTTACATGAAAGCGTACATTAAATATTTACTGACATTTGCCTGAAATTCGTTTGAAATGTCGACTGTTCTGCTGCATCATGGGATGACACCGCAGAACGGGACACTGCTCTTTGATTAGAGCAGTGATTTGTGACTCCAGTGTTATGGCTGCTCTAGTTAATGACTCACTTTTGGGTGTATATAAAATGTGTTCTGTCGAGGGACCGGGAAAGCCTACATGAGATCAGACCTAAGCATTTTTTCTTCCCTCTTAAAAAACCCACAGACCTTCATAGAAACAGTGTATTCAAGTAAACACTGTCCAGTGTGTTAGGTGCAACGTTGTTCTTTGCCTTCTAGCATTTAAACTAAGGTCGGGCTGTTTTAAAGCGAGTAAAGACTGGATGAGCACCTACAAAGCTTTTTCATTCAGAGTCACTTTCTAAGCCATTCATTTAGAAATTAGTTGTTTTTCCTTCGCTGGGACCTTGAGATGCTCCATAATTTTCAAAGGAGAAAATCATTCAGAGGAATGTCAATATATTCTGTTATATTAAGTTTAAAAAATGCGCAGTTGTATGTAGCTAGGTTTAATATTTAATTGCGTGTAATTTATGTGATCTACTTATTTGCTAAGCCTTGGGTGGGGAGGTAATTTGTTTTTCTTGTTATGCAACAGCTATTGTTCCACTTCCACCCCAGGCACACGCACCATGGCACATGCACCATGGCAGCCCCAACCAGCACAGGGAGAGGTGTTCTGCTTTAAAAGACATCCGACTGTAAATGTCAAATTCATAAATATTTAAACACTTTTCTTTCAATTTCAAGTCAAGGCTGACAGGACGCCTCTAATTAACCCAGGGCTCCGTTTCAGGCTGGGGCCTTATTGCAGGGAAGAATCAGGGGGTTAGGCGAAGTGGGGAAATCTGTGCTCCTGGCTAGAGGGAGCGGGGGCGGGGAGGTGGGAGGAAGGAGGGAGCTGGTAACTAACACGTCGGATTAATTTTCACCCGTTTCATAATGTGATATTTGGTCAGTCATCTAGCAGGATGAAAGGGCAGCGCGTTTCCCCAACTGCGTTGGGGGCGGTGGAGGCTGTTTCCTGAAAGCCTGCGGATGGGAGGCACCCGGGAGGACCGGGCCCTACTGCCCCCTGAGGCTCCGGGTATCCCCAGCCCGGAGCCGGGCGATGGGGCTTTGCCGTCGGCCGCGCTCGGCGGTCCCTGCGGGAAGGCGCCGCCGAAGGGGTATCCGCTGCCAGTGCCACGGTGTTTCTCGGGGGTGGCGTGGGGGCTGCCCGCGGTGACCCGAAGCACCAGCCCCCCCCCACCCCCAGAGGCAGGGAGGGAATCTTCCGTGCCCCGACGGCAGCGGCTCCGAAGGTGCTCCCCGTGAGGCGGGAGGAGGGGAAGGAGCGGCACAAGCGCCGGCGGCCGTGCGGCACCTTCCTTGTCCCTTCCCTCTCCGCCGCTCCGACGTGGCGGGCGCCGCTGGGCAGGGGGACCGGAGGGAAGCGGCCGTGCTCCTTCGCCCCTGCCCTCCCCCTGCGGGGACTCCGTCCCCTTCCAGGGCACGGAGAGTCGGGGCAGGCGTGGGCGCCGCTCCCCTTAGACGTGCAGGGGTTTTGCGAGCCTTCCTGGAGCCCGTCACTAGGGACGCGGCTACGCTGACTCCCCCAGGGCAGCCGCTTACCGAGGTGTAAGCAATGCCGAACGCCCCACGGATGGTTTCTAACTCTTCCCCGTGATCCAGGCTTCCGAGTGCAGCCGTGAGCTGGGGACGTGCTGGGGGGCTCGGCGAACCCTTCTTTTGTCACGGGCAGCCAGTCCGGAGACGGCAGCCCCGGCTCTGCGGGGAAAACTGCCCGGCGAAGTTGGAAGCAACATCTATAATCATTGTAACTCCAGAGGGAGAAAGGGCGGCGGGCTCTTTCTCTTCCCCAAGTGAACTCGGGGCGTTTGACAGCACTTTGCTTCCATCATTGTCATCGTTTCTCTGGCATAGCCCTTTCCCTGGGTGCTTGTGCGGCTCTGTCACACGGCATCCGGAGAAGGAAAATCGTTTAAACAGTGGCTGAGAAAGCAGAGACTCAGGAACAGTGCCCGAGAAAGCAGAGACTCAGGAACAGTGCCCGGCAGCCTCTTCCTTCCCCGAAGGTGCCTCTGCGCCCATCCGGGGCCCGAGGTGGCCCGACCCGCCCGATGAGCCGTTCGGGGAGCCCAGGGGATGCGGGGATGTCCCTGCCTGGCTGATGGGAGGACAAAACACCGCGGCGAGGCGGATTAGCGTCCCGGGGCGCAGCACTCGGGGAGGGGGCGCCGGGACTTCGGCGGGAGCCGCCTATTGAGATGCAGATTGCGACCCCTGGCCCCGAGGGGACGGGGCCTTTCAGGGAGATGTTAATGGCAGAGCGCAGTAGTCTTTTACCCCCTCGGGAGCCGAGGCGGCGGGAGCAGCGACCCCGCGGCTGCTGCCGTCGGTGTTGCCCCTCGCGGGTCTCCCCTGCAAGCCCCCCCTTCCCCCGCCCAGCGCGGGGGGCGGTGCGGGCCGAGGCCGCGCTCCCCTCCGGGGCAGCTGGGGCAGGTGCCCGGCTGGAGCCGCGGGGGAAAGGGTCGCGGGGAGGCGGCCCCAGAGCCGGGTGGGGGTGTGCGGTGCAGCCCCCTCCTCCTGGTGGCTGTTGGGATTTGGAGGAGGGGCTGGCCGCCGCGCAGGGGAGGGGAGGCGAGGCGGCGGTGGCTGCTCGGGCGCGNGGCAAGAAAATCCGGGAGTCTGACTGAACCTGCATTTCCATTAACTCAGCCTCAGCCCCGGCTAATCCGCAGCACTGAAGGCAAGGAGGCTAATTAATGACAAGCTTTTACAGTCAAGACCAGCGATAATTGCTTTGGTGGCCTTTATGATTACAAGATAAAAATGGACCGGGCCTGACATAAGAGCCACTGTGTACACTGCAAGACAGGAGGAAATTAAGAGCTGGCTAGCTGAATACGGAGCAGAAAATTACTAATAGAGGAGAGATAATGAATAGGCCGGCTAGGCATTCATGGGGAAAAATCCATTTTGTTACCACGCGAAATTAGGTGGTGGAAAGGAGTTTGCTAATTGTTCTCATCTTGTAGCAACCAGGACTGAGGCAGGGGCGTGCTTTTCAATTCATTTCCCTGGTAATTGTGAAAGGGGGAATGCAGGCCAAATGAGTCTTGCTGCAATTTGCGCGCCTGGTCTTTTCATTTTCATGTTGCGTTTTTAATTGTTGCTAATATAGCTTATAATGAAGCTAATGAGGGGAAATCATTGTACAACTTTTTAGCACATGGAGACAACTGAAATGCACTAGAAGGATTCTCTCCTATCGCTGCTAAAATAATAGTAATCTGGAGGAGTTTGGAACTGTCGGGCTTCTTTTTTTTTCCTTAGCCGTTTCCCTCTACAAAAGACAAAAGGAAGGATCGCCACCTACTTTTCTTTTTTTTTTTTCTATTTTCTTTTTTCCTATCGTTCTGTTTTATTTTTCACTGGGAAAAGTACAATACCGGATTTTCCCTTGTTGCGCCCCTCGATGCTGTGCTTGGCGGGGGAGGGGGCGCGGAGCCGCGGTGCCTGCGCGCATCCAGCGCCTCCGCCTCTCGGTAGTTTGGTGGGAACCACCGGAGGGGAGGGGACGGAGCGGGACATGGCAGCGGTCCTGTCGCTGCCCCTCCCTTTGCCCCCATCCTCGGCCCAAAGTTAGCGCTGCCGGGTGTCCGTCCCCCCCCGACGGGGTCCCCCCTCCGCGCTGCTCCGCGACCGCGCAACTCAGGCGCTGCCTCTCTCTCCTCCTGCAGAAAAACAACGTCCCGCCGCTCGCGCAGCGCGGGGAAGAGGCAGAGTCCGCCAAATTCCTCCTGCTCACCCTCCTCTCCCTCGTCTGCATCGCTGGGGTCCTGGCGGCATCGGGGGTCGCCTACTGCCTCCGCCACCGCGCCCACCACCGCCTCAAGGAGAAGCTCTCGGCCCTGGGGGCTGACGCCGGCTCCGACGCGCCCGCTGCTTACCAGGTAAGAACCGAACTCTTCTTCGGTCCTGTGTCCTGGTGCCCGGCAGAGCCCCGCGGGGACCCTTCTCGCGTGGGGAGTAGCGGAGGTGGATTTGTTTCTGACTCTGCCCACCCCCCCCCGCCCCCCTTTCCCACTCCATTCATAGTCCCGCGGATTCGCTGTAGTAGCTTTTTACTGCTGGGGATTAATCTTGGCTATGCTGGTAGTTGCTGTAAATTCGTGCCTAATTAGAAACGTTAAATAGAATGGGGGGGAAAAAAAAGGAAAAAAGAAGCCCTTGCCATTGAAATTCTCAGAAAAATAACATTAACATCCATTATCTGTCACCCCTGCCACTATTAATAACGAAAAATCTTTAACATTTATGAGGAATGGATTGCACGGTTATCTGAAGATGTCTCTCTTTTTGAGTAATCGACTTCTTCAGGGTCTGATATGAAAAGAGCCTTTGACCCGATCTGTTGCCACCTTCTGCCATTATTCAGATAAAATGAAATCTAATGCTGATAGATGGGGAGGTCAACCAGGACTGGTTCTGGGAGAACAATGATAGCAGATGTGTACCCAGTGATACTGGAGGACTGCACTCAGCTTTCCTGAAATAAATCAGAAATCTCAAGCTTTCTCTTTCCGTTTCAAAAGTATTGAGTGGAGAGATACTCTGCATCTTCCTGAAGTTTGTTTTAGTTCATGAAACTTCTTTCTTGTTGTGCTGTTGGTGTAGTAATGCACGCGTTATGGCCATGTACCACACAGCCCTAGTCTGCTATCCGAAAATATTTGGAGTGTGACCAGGAAAAAAGAGTCTGAGAATGTGTAAACATTGTTTCTGTAGTACCCCTGTCTCCTGTGCACCCACAGGGCCTCGCTAATGGCACTTTTCTGTCAAGTTTTATTTTACTTTCTTGTTCTGCTTAGAATCAGGCATTCTAGCCTTTCTGTATCCTGCAGCTGAGGTAGATTCAAATTGGCAGCTGAGCGTCATATGGGAATAAACTCATATTTCCTGAAAAAGTTTGGGTCTATCTGTATCTCATATACTTAATATATTACATCTTTAACATATATCTCCATAGGCTGGGTCTAGGGAGAATTTAGTACAGAATGACAGATCTGAATATTTCTGTAACAATTAGTATCTTCAGCAATGGTTTTGGTTTTTAGTTCAAGTGAAACATTTACTTTTAAAAAAGAAAACACTGAATTGCTTTACATCTTTGAATTTAACACCTTCCAAAGCAAGACAGAGCAAGAGCACTTCCAGTAGAAAAAAGGAGTGTTCTCTGGGATAAAGTGTGAACAAAACAGCAGTTTATCAGTTTTGTTGGCCAATGAGACTGTGGCCATAAATATTTTTGCTTGATTTTAAAAGGGAACTTGCTGTTGGCTTATTTAAAGTGCAGTAGCAATAGGTAGTCTTTTTCTTCTGTCAAATGTGAATACAAGAATTCTTAATTTTTTTTAAAAAGCCCTCCAGGTTCCAAAACCACACTTGAAACTGAATTTGTGATAATTAACAGGACAATCTTCCTACTGACAGCTCTAATTAATAGTATCTGTAATTAAAATCGTGCCCTTCCAGCAGGAAAATTGTTTGAATTTCTTGGAGTGACCTTTTTTGCCATTTCTCCTGGGAGTGTAGTCGTTGATATTGATTTTATAATGAGCTCTGGTTTGTTTAATAAGAATCTGTAATCCAGACACTAAATGAAATATGTGCTTCATTTTTTTTCTTCACAGATGTATATATATTTTTAATTTTTTATGTTTAGATATGAGAGTGACATTTTCTGTTTGAAAACAACAACAATGCTTTGAGGATGCTGCTCAGTTTTTCAGTAGCAAGGCTGTATTAATATTCTTTGTTCCTGACCTCCGGGCCCTGTCCTAACCACCTGACTTCTTAAACATTTCCATTGGTTTTTCAGGGGAACAGTAGTCATGAGTGGAAGGAAAAATGTTTTTCCTTAAATACAAAGGTTTCTAAGGGCTTGGCTCTCCTCCCATGGAAGTAGATGGAAATTTTGCCATTTGTTTCAATGGCAGCAGTAGGAAGCCCTAGTATAGGCAGACAAAATGCTCGGGCGGTTTTGATGCTGCTAAGTAGCATTTTATCAAAATGAATCACTGAGCCTGGATCTGTATATAATGAACCATTCATGGGTTTGAAGAGAAGTAGGATTGAGCCCTGTTCGCATTGTCAGAATTGCCTTACGTTGAGCTGTGTTAAATGTAATGGATATCTAGTGTGATGCATGTTTTGAATAACATCAATTAGGTCTCAGAAAAGCATCCACTATCTTTTTCTTCATCTTCTCTGATGCTCGTAGGGGAGCATATAACCTGTATTAATATGAGGAAAGAAAAAAAAGCAGATAGCTTTCAAAATTGTACCTACTTGGTTCTCTTATGTTAAATGTTTCCCAAGTAGCTACTCAGTTTATTCGGTGTATTTCAAAAATAGGAAATATTTCAGGGGCTGCTGCCACTAGGCTTTGAAGCATGGTACTCCAATGGGTTGCTGCTTAAACCTGACATGACAATTCAGATTTATTTTTTTTAATTTGAAGGGGGAGAAATTGGTTGGTATAAAAGGGCCTGGTGGCCCAATGTGATTCAGAGTCAACACTGAAATATCACTTCGATTCACATGCTTCTCAAAATGTCAGTGGTTTATATCTTCACATAAACAAGACTGACCTAAATTTTCAGCATTTAGCAGAAGCATTTTTCATCCTAACCCAATTCAGCCAGGAGAGTTCATATGGGGTTTTACTCCTTCCTTACTCACCCTGTGAACTTTGAAGGGTTTTTTTTCCCATAGCTGGTTCTTTGTTTTTTTGTTGGTTTTTTTTTTGGTTTTTTTTTTTTTTTGCTTTGCTTTGGTTTTGTTTTTTTCCCTTACTGGTTTGTGTAGTGAAATGCCAGAAGGAGAAAACAGACAAACCGTATTTTCAGGGAAATAGCAGGTTGGCTGCTAAGTCTTCCCCCCATACTGGAAGCATAGCACATGTCATGCAGCATCACCCTCCCTCAGGCACTCACCTGCTAGCACGAGCAGTCCTTACATGTAGCTACTAACACAAGTATTTCTCGTGTAAATGCACGCAGGAGCAACCTGTCTTAGGCAGGACAGCCAGTACCATGTAAAAGTTGAAGCAGGCAAATAAAGCCTCTGCAGTGCCTTTGATAAGCTGTTAAACGGTGCAATACCTCTTGATACCTGGTTCTTCAGGTGTTGGGTAAGGCAAGCAGGCGGCCCTCAAAGTGTTAAAGTAGGGGCTGGGAAACCCCTTTGAAAGACTAAGTAGCAGGAGGAAGGATAGATACACAATTGCAACTTCATTTATCTTTGAATCACTAAACAACAAAATTACAGGCTGGCTTAATTAGCCCAACGCTGAGGAGCTTTTAAAAATTAATGGAAATAGCGTATCTTGTAAAATGTTGCATGTGCATAAAACACATTTTACACATAAAGGCGGACAGTTTTCATCTGCTTTATAAACACGTCTCCTGTCCTTTCAAACCACAAGTGTAATGATTAGATAAGTCAGTGTTAGCATTCAGGGATGACTAAAAAGAGGTTCTCAGTGCCTCCGCGGAGCCCCTGCGCATGCGCCCACCTGCACCCCTGTTTTTAATTGTTGCTGCTGTTGCTTTGATCTTCTTTGAAAAGCAAGTTTAGCATTCTGCAAGCCTACTCTCTGGTCCAGGAGATTAGGGCAGAAGCGTTTTAGGAATTTTCAGCAGACACTCTTTGATTTATTTCACAACACTGAGCAGACTTTCTTCATGCACTTTGAAGACTTTAGAACATAACCCAGAGAAAAGCGGGCATTCAGGCATCGGGAGCAGGCGGTGAGCAGGGCCGCTAAGTGCACATCTTACTTGTCACTGCTCCCATTAGCAAGCAATATATTAATGTAATGAGTGTGTGTTAGTGACTGCTACTATTTAGGGATGCTCTGTTTGATTCACGGTGATGTATTTGTGAGTCCAGCTGAACCCTGGCTTTTGACCCCTGTGTGGGGATTGCTGGGCTGTGTGAGATGTTAAATCATCAGCATATTTTATACTTTGCACTGCAGAACTTTCCTGTGAGCATGGTCTTCTGCATCACTGATAATGTTTGGCAGAACCTTGCCCATAATGGAATTTAAAGGCAAAAGTTGAAATGCTCTGAAGCTGGCTTTAGCAAGCTTGCCTTTTAATATTTTATGTTAATATTTAATGTTCTTTTTAAGTTTCCTTCATCTCAGCCAAAAGAACTTCCTCTAAAAAGCGAGGGGAAAAAGACAAAACAGTTTACAATGAAGTTCCTTCTTAAACTGCCTGAACTATTCAAGATTACATGAGCTGTGCACTGTCAGTGCAGATGGATTACATCATCAACTGTTTTAAAAACTTGTCCAAATAACTTGATTTGGCAGGCATATAATTGTAAATTATATGTTAAATTCTACATTGTTACATGTATTGTATTATATATAAATTACATATTCCTTTGTCAAATACAGTCTTATTAATTACATGATCCTGCTGGATTCAAAGCCCCTAAGAACTTCTCTGTGCTTTTACAGATTTGATCCCGCTGGTATTTTTTATTAGAAATATTAAGAGCACAGTATTTATGACAGTTACAATAAATATTTTGCTGCAAATATTTTAAAAGGCTCCAGCTTAAAGAATCCATTGGAAACAAACCCTCTACTGAACCATCTTGCAGGGTTTGTGTATTTAAATACAGATAATTCATTACCTCTAATATGGCTTAATATTTTACACTCTGGACTGAATTTCATAAGCAAGCTTGTTATTATAGTATTGGACTTCTAATGTTACAGTAATACTGTATATCAGCTTCTTAAAAAATAGAATTTTGTGGACTAAGTGAAATTGCGGGGGGAAGGGAGGAAAATTTTCCTGTACATATTTATCCAGGTCTTAGTCTAAGTAATATCAGCATTGGGACCAGAGAAAGCTGGTAAACTGGGCATAATCAGTACCATAAAGTTTTACCTCCTAGCTTTATAAACCTTAGTCTTCAAGGACTCTCCTACATGTAAGCACAAAGGATATCACTGAGGATGACGTGTATTCAGTACACAAGTATTTAGTAAACATTTCAGAAGGAATACATTTAGTAAGCATTTTGGATAGATGAAAATTTTGCCTTAAGGCAAAATGCTGTGAAGGGCTTGCTTCTGTTTTCTTCTGGGAAAACAAAGGGCGTAACACATTTTTAATCTTTTCTTTTCCTGTGTCCTTATTTAAAGGGGAAAAGAAAAAGGTGATTTCATGCCTGTGTAAAACAACAGGGCAAACTCTAGTTGTTTATGATTAAGCATACTTGGGGAGGTATATGGATTAGAAGAGTTGTTCTTGTCCACTTACGTCTGCTTATTGTGTAGTATGTGAACAATTTTCTCTATCTTTGATTAGCATTTTGTCTTAAAATAAGTTCTCAGGTACCTGCAAATACATTGTATGTAATGTGGTTACATAAACCACTGTACTTTAAGATGAGATAGTTTTCACAGTGTACTGTGACAACACAGCAGTAATACCAATACTGGGAGAGGAAAAGAAGTGGGGAGTGTTTCAAGGTGATTAGAAGAAGAGTTTACCTTATGTTTAAACACTTCATTGTAGCAAATGACTACAGACAGTGAATGGCCAGAGCAGAATGAGGCAAAACAGGATGTGTGCAAATATGGATTTAACTTTTAGTCTGGTTTTTTAATCTGATTAGTGTTCAGAGCAATCTACAGTTCCTGTGGTGCAGTGGACTCTGTAATTCCCTAACCTTGCTTCCTGTGGTAGCCATAAAATAGAGTTAAATGGTAGTAATGTTCAAAATAGCATTCCAAAATACTGTATGAATTTATAAATCAGCAGAAATGTATCAAACGTGCCTGTTTGATAAATTGGGATGTAAATAAATAAATAAGGGTGCATTTGCTAACATACCCCTAGCATTTAAAATCAGCTTCAAAATACTGCTTAATGAGAAATGCCCATTTTAAGAGCTGAAGCTCAGTGGCACAGATTTCAAAAGGCACTTTGGGAAGTCAATGTTTGAGTGTGTGGTGTCTGTGAGGAGAGGGGGCTCTGCCATCACCTCCACCCCTGCCCTGCCTGCTACTCTGGCACACACACCCCTGCAGGCTGCAAGAGGAGTTTGCTGCCTTGTTACAGACAGCTGTCCTCTGTTTGTGTGCCTAAGTTTTGTAAATTACTCAGTGTTGGAGAAATGGACTAGCCCTTACCTGGTCCTTGGCTGCTGCAGCAGTGGCAGTGCAGAAACACTGAGGAGTAAAATAGCCTTTACTTTGGAGTGGGCAGGTGGAGAGAGAGGCATTTACAGTTGTGGAAGAGAAATAAGTATACGCGCTACTCCTGGTGTGCTTTGATGAGAAGGTGCTATATGGGTTTACATTTTCATAAAGAAACCATCTTTTTCAAGTGTGTTTATTTGCATGGGACTAGAGCAAAGTGGCAGAGAGAAGGTGATGTTGACCCTCTCCTATTAGCCACCTTTGTTCACTTTTCCCTGTCTGAAGGGTATGGTGTTTGAGCTTAGTGTCTATGAAACAAGGACAAATGTGCTCCAAGCATCTTGCAATACGATTTCTGTGTATTTAGGGTGTGAGAAAGTGCTAAGTAAAAATAGTAGGAGGGGAAATTAAGCTAGTGACTCATTTTTAATTACTGGGAAATCCAGAGTCCTTACCCAAACAGGCATTTCTTAGAAAATGTGCTGGAGGTGCTGTGGACTTACAGGCTGCATCTTGTCTGGTAAGTTAAACCAGTAAATAGTTTGAATGGACCTGGCCCCATCTGTGGTCAAGCTACCCAACCTTTTGTCAGTTTCTTAGCACAGTTAGCACAGGCTAATACATTAATAATACATTCATTCAATAGACAGTTTTATTAATAATTTGACTGTAGCCACCTGATTTTAGAGGGTGAGAATTGCTCATGCTTTATCTGCCCTAACTCCCGGTCCTGCATCCTGCTCCCAGGCATCCTGCTCCTGCTTCGGAGCCCCTTCCACCCATCCCTGCAGTGCCACAGGCTGTTTGCCAGCTGTGCGTGGGCTGGTTCTGGATAAGTACAATGGATTGTCTCCCCCTGGTAAATTGATTATGTCCCAGTGCCTGTATGTTATAAAAGAAGCCAAAGATAACCACAGCCTTGCCTAATGGGCTGGAGAGTATTTGATTTGCAGTCCCAAGCTGTACATCATCTCAAGTGCCCCGATTTCTTTCTGGAATAACTATACTGTCTTCAGTGGCATTTTTTTTCTGATGTAATGTAGAGGATAATCAGGCCTGTCTTTCCTACACACTTCTGCCTTTTTTTCTGTTTTAGGATTTTCCTTTTTCTTTTGCAGCAGCTCTGTTATCGTGTTTCAGATTTGACACATTCTTCTATTGTATGTTCTCTGAATGCTCAGCAGCTAACACTGCGATCTGGCTTGCTGAGCCTTTCATATTCCTCCAGAGTGCTGCACTAGAAAAAAAAAGTACATTTTTTAAAGTTTGTAACTGGGAAGTTGTTTTTTTTTTATTTGCAGGATGACTCTTATGCCAGGGTCTCTGGAAGAGAGTAGAAGTTAATTTTGTGTACATAAAGAACTGTGGTAGATGGTGTTTGTCAGTTCTTATAGGACCATGTTGCCTGCAAGCAGGAACAGGTTGCAGTTTATTCTTTGAAGTCTGTAAGGTACATAAAAGCATTCTTCTTACTGCTTTCTTCTGGGTACATCTGTTGCTCCTGCACACCAGTCTCACATGGTGGGCAGCCAAAGGAAAGAGGAATGGGGAATACTGTGTTGCTTCCTTTCTCCTTCTCCGTGTGTGCAGGGAAGACGTGCTGTGCTTGGCAGTGTGCTGGTGGAGCAGTCTCTGTCCTGCCCAATGCAAGGTCTTACCTTCAAGGATATTAGTCCTTCCTGCACTGTGTGTTTGTGCTTCACCTTAGGGAAGGATTTGAGGCTGACCATGGCTGCCTGAGGTTTTACCCAGGAAAACCATATAGGTTTGGCTGTTTTGTGGGACAGGTGAACAAAAGTAGGTTTCAGATCCTCAGTTTTCCTCTGCCCTGTACGGACTCTTGTAGGGATGTTGCCAAGTGAAATTTTCAGAGTGGACTGTGATGTTTTTGCATGTTTTATTGTGGTATAAACTCTAAGGCAAGTCTGAGTAGAGCAGACTGGAGCTCTCCTGGGTTCATGCTGCTCAACTACTCCAGTCTTCCTAAAGGCACCAGTGAGAGGTGCCGTCTTGAACAGCGTCAGGAGTGTGTGTGACACATGTGGACAGGGGCACCCATGGGTGGCCTGTGTGCTGAGCTGTAAGTTGGATGTTGAGCATGTAATTTGTGTTGGCTGGACAAGAGGCCTCATTTCATTTCTCTCAACACAGAAAAAGCTCCAACTCCAGGGATGGGGACTTCCTATCCAAGATATTTTTCTTTTCATGTATTTGCATGCACAACAGAGACTTAAATGCTTCCTAGCAGTTTAAAGAACTGTAAAAGAAAATCTGAGTGATTTAATGCCCAGCAGCAAGGTATGGTAAGGGACTGAGACAACTCACCTCACTTCTTTGTGCTATGGCTTTTGCAGTAACAGGTTCTTGTAACACCAGTGTCTGTCACTGCAGTGTAAGTCAGCTGGGGCATTCCTGCAGCTCTTTACATTCCTGTTCGGGTTCTCAGCTTTCAGCATGCAGATACAGTTTTCATCACTTGTATTCTTACCAAACAACCAAATCAAGACTGAAGAAGGGAGACTGTAAAAGGATGATCCTAGAAATTAAATCCTTCAAAGAACCAAAATTAATGTAAAGGAGGGTGGGAGAGAACAGAAGAAAGTCAAATTTAGTGTAGGTGTCTTATCCAGGGGAGAGAATGCATGAGGTTTTCTCTAAGCTTTGCTGACCAGTTTCTGGACTTTTTGCTAAAGACAAATGAGAGAGATTTTATTGATGGTTGCTTGGCATGATTGCATTCTGAACAAGCACAGACTTTGATCAGGGAAATAGTTTTTTTTAATTTTTAATATTTCAGACTGATAAAATCCTATTCAGTTTTCATGCAGGTTTTTTATTTTTCTGTTTTCCTGGCTGGCTAGCATAGTTGCAGGTTTCTTGATGATTCTAGCTTTTTCCTTCTACACAGGACTGCTGCTGTTTTGTAGAACCTTGTTCTGGCAGCTTCTCAAGAGATCTCAGAAATGGTTGATCTTGCACTCCAAAGTGAGAACAGCTCAATGTTATCATGATAAAACTCAGTTTTGGTGTTGGGATTACAGGCTTACCTTGACTGATTAAAATCACTCCCTTTCCCCTAATCAAATGTTACCTGGCTTGGAGATATATGTAGTTCATGCAGGTCAGAAGGCTTGTCCTTGGTCATGCTGTCTGACGACAGCAGACATATATGGTTTGAAGTGGGCTCTCTAGAGCCCTGACTACCAAAGCTACCCATCTTCTAGTACTGCTGTTCTGAACATCCCTCTGATCTTCAGAAGTGTATTGGGTGGAATATTCACATGACAGAGACATACGGATCTTTCCCACTAACTATTAAGATAAGAACAAGGGAAAGATGAAAAGGTAAAATTCAGTATGCTGATGCCCTTCTGACAGTATGGGGAAAAGAAACTTGGATTTTACCTGTTTTCAATGGAGTCCATTCTGGCTTCCTGGGAAAGAAAGATACCTTGAGTGGAGTGAAGAGCTTTTGCTGCAATGGATCAGAGCAAACGGTGCCAGTGACTGGCTATCCACACCAGATAGGAGGAGAAATGTGATGGAGCTGAATGTAGTTTTGGGAGCAAAACCAATGTACACATATAAATTTATGTTATATAGTGAAATTATGTTGTACAACATCTCCCTCTGTACTTTGTGGTAACTATGTATAGTAACGTGGGAATGTGAGCATGTAAATTCCATATACTGTCACCCCCAAGAATGAAATAAGGAGCTGCAATTCCTAATTAACCTCACTGGAAAGCTCTTGGGTGTGAAGTTAAAACATACAGAAGGGTTGCCTAGCAAGCTGTTCCAAATTTCAGCCTCTTTCTGAAGTCCTGGGTCAACCCAATGGCTCTGTAGGCATTGTTAACTAGGACTTCTGTTTGCTTCTTTGAGGGCTTTAGAAGTTAATTAAGTATAAATCAATGCTTGAGGCTTCTGTGAGTGCTGGTCACTCCATTGCCAAAGGAACATTGCAGAAATGGAGGGAGCGAGGAAAAGGTGACAAGAATGATTAAGGGCATGGAAAACTCATACGAAGAGAGATTGAAAAGACAGATTATTTCGTCTAAAACAGTAGCAAGGGGCAGTATAGAAAAGAAAAAAAATTTTATAAAATGAGAAACTGAAGTAAGAGTGAAATACTTATTCTGTTTTCTGCCAAGCACCAGGGCAAAGATTTTCAGTCATATTAAATATGTAAAATAAAGAAAAGCTGTCAGCGGAATGCAACTGCAACACGTATCACTTTCTGCAGAATGTTGTTGATGCACAGGTTTTTAGCAGGAATCTTTAAAACCAAAGAAGCACGTAAGAAAAAATATTTCAAGTGATAAAATAGCTAATGATATTTTAGAAGAAGTCTGTAACTTCATGCCCCAGATCTTAAAATAATCCAAATATTAGATGTGAGCATTTTAGGATGGGCCTACCTCGAATGTATTCTCCTGTGCTGTTCCAACAGTGCTTCTTGCAGACAAACTGGTGCCTGGTGCAGAGGTCCAAGGTGGAGTAATGGCCTCTCTGCTTGGATGAGTTGGCAAAGGGAAAGCCAGGAGCCTCGGTAGTGGTCAGAGAAGTTGTCTTCTTTGAATCCAAACACACACATTAACTCCTTGCTGCAGGGTGTTTCTTGGCAGCAGTGCCACGGGGCAGGTCAGGGATGGTGGGGCAGGCAGTGCCAGGGCACATCCCTGATCCAGCTGAGAGTGTGGTTGTACGGAGAGGCGGGCGAGAGCCCAAGGGAAATTGTGTGGTTTTCTTGTTGGTGTTTGCTTCAAAATACAAGGTCTCTCTTTATCTCTGACCGTCAGTACTGAGTACTAAATCCCTGTTAGTTTTTCCAGTATCTCCTGTGACACTAATAAAGTGAAAGTGTAGAAATATTGACCAGCATTTTTTAATCCTTGAAGACTTCTGTGGTGTGTGATAGAAAGAATGCCTGTACTAAGAAACATGAGGGAACTCATCCATGCTATTTTTTCCCATTGTTTAGTCCAGTTTCTCTGTATTATCAAAGCTTTGGCTCATAATAAGCTACTCTGACTTACTAGCAACTTTGTGCTTTAAAGATCCTTTTTTAACGCTGTTTCCTTGTTCACTAAATCTGCATTTGTTCTTCCTAGCAGAGCCGAAGAGTGGTTTCATTTTTATTTTCAGTGGAGAATGTTTGAAAGGCAATGACTTAAATTTTCAAATCAGGAGAGGGCAATGACTGGCACTTTCAACTGTCTTGATAGATGTTGTTATGAAAAAGAGTTTGTCACCAGTGGTTATCCTTGAGAAATACTTCCTCATTCCTGCATCACCTTCAGGTTGGGCTGGGGTGGATGTGTGGAAAGAAAAGCACTTGGGGTTTTTAGAAGTTTTTAGGACTTATTTTTGTATTTCTCTGGCTGCTTTTAGTAACTCTATTACCACAAACGCAGTTACACAGACTTAAAGACAACAATACTGATATTTGCAACGTGGGGTAGAATAACATTTTTTAGGCATAAACTAGTGGCTATTTTGTTTCCTTCCTGGCTGGAAGTGCATGCTGAGTCCTGCTGGCTGCTGGAAATTCTTATTCTTAGCAAAAATGATCTCCTGTTTTCAGTCCTGCAGGGCAATAAAGCAGTGGACTACTGCACAGCCTTAATGTATAGCTTTCCTGAGAAACTACAGCTGTCTTGGGTCCGCATTTTTTGCCTACTTAGGGCCCCAGGCAACTATAAACGCTGGGAGTGAAAAGGGAAACATTTGTGGCAGTTATCTTTAGGAGCACTGGCATCTGCTGGAAGCTGGTTGGGCTTTGGGTGGGTGAGACAAAGTCAAAATGCATGATGGATTTGCACATGATTCTGCGCGGCCCTTCAGGTTAATTCAATTGTTGCTGTGGTTTATTTGTAACTCATACTGTGCTGCATGGCTCTCGCCCTGCTAGTGGTGAATTTTCTGTGCAAATTCAGATTAAGAAGCAGCTGTGCCCTCGTGAGCATGTATTTGAGTTAGTGAAGATGAACAAAATATGGAAAAGGTGAAGTTTGTTTTACACGTTATTTTTTTCTCTGTCTAGTTACTTTTTAAGAAATCTTTCCTCTCCCAGCTTTATACTTGCCATATACTTGTAGAACATTGCATGCAGCCACAGCTGAAATGTGGGAAATACGATTTAGAAACCAGCATTGGCTGAAACCACATTTTATATTATATATATATATATTATAGTTTTGGTTTTCTGGGAGTTTTTTTGTGTGTGTGGCAAGTGGGTCACTCTCATGTAGCACTGCTTTCAGAATTACTGTTGTCTGAACTGCAAGGCCAGTAATGCTTTTACACCAGCAGATCTCAGGCCCACAGTTTGCAGATATTTCCTATTAGAAATGGTCCAGGTAGTCTCTTTAAATCCTCAGAGAAGCCACCATGATGTCATCATGCAGGGAAAATACTCTTTCAAATCAGTTTAAAGAAACATGACCTTTCTTTGTATTTCTTCTGCCTGTGAAGCCCAGTGTGCTGCAGTCATGTTAAGTCAGGCATCTGTTTCACAAAACTCCTCTTCTAGAAATCAAGGCTCTAAACTGTCGTACTCAGTTACACAGCTCCAGTTAGAGTGGTCTTTTGTATTTTTGTATAGGCAAATATTCACCAGCTGAGCAACGTAAACATGGTCTTCAAGTTTCACTGACCCTCTGGAAAGCAGAATTATCCCCAAAGATAGCGGTGCTTTCCTGTCATGGATTGCAGTGCAAGCACACTACCTTTATTTCAGGCAAATCTCGTTAGACCTATGCTGTCATGTCTTCCTTGGTGACATGAGCCATGTAAAATATGTCTCCCTCCTTCAGGAGCTCCCGGACCATTTAGGTGTCTACCTCATTGATGAGAGATTACTGGAAGAATGGAAGTAAAAGTATTAAGCTGTATTGTATAAACAGCATTTTTGGTTCTGTGCAAGGCAGAAATTTTCATGTCTACTGGAACTCTGGAAATGTGTACAAGACTGGGCTGGCTTGTTTGTTTGTTTGATTTGGTAGGATAAGACTGTGCAAATGCTTGAATTTAAAGAGAGGGAATGAAACAAATAAACACAAATAAAAGTAATTTTCCATATAAAGTCAGCCATGCTTTCTTTGCTTTCCCCCTTCTGCATGGCCTCTGCTCTCTTTGTGTACATGAAGAAAGGGGAATCGTAATTACATGAGTCATCACCAGGAAACTCACACAATGCTAAAATAATTGAAATTTTTAATTTCCCAGGCCATAATCAGAATTGGGGTTTTGTTAGGAGGATGAGTCTCAGTCCTGCAGTGCCCTCAAAGAGAAACAGCAGCCCTGCTTTTCAGATCATTTAGAAACCAAACAAAGCAAACCCGCCCACACCCTGAGCTTCAGAGTTCTATTCAGATATACAGAGTGTGGTGAGGTACAAGAGGGCAGGTAATGAACTCAAATGGACAGATGAAGGTTGTATTGACAATCAAATAAATGTATTTTACTTTCTTCTTTATCTTTCTCTTTTTTTTTTCCCCCTCCCAAGATTTCTCACATACAAGTCCAGATAAATATGAATTGTACAGAGTATGGATGTGTAATGATACGTTTGATGCCGTGTCTCTCAAAATATTACTCTCAAACCTTTTTCCAATATCTCCCTTTATGCCCTCTCTGAAGGCACACTGATCTCAGTAGTTGCTTTTTCTGACAGGGATAGAAAATATACGTACAAATATTCCATGTATGTAAATATCTCTTTTATTCCTGGACAAAAAGTATGCTAAAATGAAACTAAAGCCTGAAAGTACATTTCAATAACTCAAAAATAAATGGTAATAAAGCTGTAATTATCCCCAAAGCTACAAATACAGTAAATAAGTTAAAGTTAAATTTATAACACCTGCAAGCATATTAAGTATGCAAAAGCAAAACAAAGGCTGCCAAATGACTTTAGCTTCACCCTGTAGTAACACTAAGTAAATTTAGTTAGAGAATAATGATGTTTATAGTCCTAGATTCATTTGTTAAAAAAAAAAAAGTGCTTACCTTATTTTTTCATTTTTTAAATCTCACTGTGTTATGACTGCATCCATCGCAGAACAGTGAAATCCAGGCTGTACGAGCAGACCTGAGCTCATCCTGTGAATAATGCCTCCTGAAAAGGAAAGTGAGATTACTGTTTAATTAAATGTATTAAAAAAGAAGGGG